>VZTV01013524.1:865-14609 GCA_013400875.1 Anhinga rufa | reverse complement strand
CATAGTGCTGGTATTTACCAGCAATTATGTAAAGCAAACTTTCACCCTCAGAATATATTGACATTATTTGAAACTTGTGATCCTGGTGACTTTGCTCCCTTTGCTTGAGCATATCACAACGGTGGCTGCAGCAGATCACTGCCTTGAGCATGCCATGCTGGTGGGGCTCCATTTTCTTCTTGCTTCCAGCCCTCGTGCTCTTGCTCCCCATGGACAGGGCTGGGTGGGTGCTCTCCCCTCCACCCTTTAGGTCTGCAGCTCCTGAAATCACTTACACATTTGGTCGCTCAGCTCAAAACCCTCAAAAAGACCCTCTTTCTCCCACATGGGCACAACCTGCTAGGTTATACTGGGTGCAGATCCTGCTGGAAACACCCCCTTTTACACAGGTGCCATCCCCACCTCCAGGTTTTGCAGCGCAGGAAGTACCCATTGGGGGCTGCTTCACCAGCGCCTGCCAAAGCAATGCCCGCACAGCCTCAGAGCAGGGTAAATGGCCCCTGGGTTTTCTGCAAGCTGCTGCCCAGAGAAGGGAAACTTCTCGCCCAGCAGGAGGGGACAGCAGCTGTAACATGGAGGGGTGCAGGGGAAGATGAGCAGCAGGGCTTAAAGACCACAGAGACACATAACCCACCTTGAGCAGCTAAATATCTCTGCAGAGAACCAGGTACCAGCCTGGGCTCTTCCACTGCACACAAGGAAGAGGGTTTTCCACTCATGCAGAGGTTTACAGTTCCTGCCACTGTTGGGAATACATCCACAGGGCTCACCGTGCACAGGGACCTCACTGCACATGCAAGCTCAGTGACATGGTGCCACTGCTGGAGACATCCTCATGCAAGCAGGCACAGGCTGGGGTCCCTCCACACAGAGACCAGGCAGCTGCAAATGTGTACTGGGCAGGTGCTGTCTCAGAGCCCACTTACTGAGCCAGAGGCAGCAATACATTGTCCATCAGCAACTCTTCTGCTCACTCATAGGCATTATGCACCGAGATAAGTGACGAGAGCTGGAAAACCTACCTGCCCTTGCGGCTAGCTTTAATTGCAGCATCCTCCCCACCAAGGACAGGGGCCTCAGAAGTCAAAGCTTTTCCTCCCCTGGCACCAGCTTGATCTTGAGCTCTCACCATCTGGCATGCTGGGCAGTACACTCCAGGGCTCCAGTGGTCCTTTTGCTTCAGGTGGGTGCACTTGGCATCACTTAGCATTTGCAACCAGCCCTCAAGGATCATTTCCATGAATGAGGGCAATGAGTCATATGATGAGTTTGCTTACCATGCCAGTGAGTTTTGCTGCTGCACTCCTTATATGAAAAAAGCAGCTTTAATTTGTGGAAGGCAGCATTAATCCTGCTGGAGGAGAAAAGCCAGCAGAAGCTCATTTACAGCAGTTCAGCAGGAGCTCTGCATGTCAGCTCTCACACCATCAGACACTTAGTAAGAGGCAACTCCAATTGGGAATTACCCATTTTGCAGTTACTGCTAAACCTCTGGGTTTAATTATTTTAAAGAAAGTATTTTAATCCCCATTGCTGGTCTTTCCCAGAGACCTCCCAGCCTCAAAGCAGGTTCCTTTCTACAATGGCATCTTCAGGACCTTCTCTAAGGTAGGTTGGTTGGATCCACAGCTCAAGGGGTCCCAAGCCATCAGACCCATCCAGGTATCCCAAGACCATCAGCCTCATGGGCTCTTCTACACATAGAAATAGGCTTTTTTTTTTTTCCCCCCTCCCTCCATTGGTACAGCTGAAGTTTATTTTCCTTTATGTCAAGCCTTTGTTCCTGCCCTGAGAAAAGGATGGAGAGGGACTGTCTAGAGGTTTGTGTATTGTAAGGTCACAGCAGGCTTTCCCTGACAGAAGTCACTAATAGCATGGCTAGACACACTACATGACATAAAAGAAAAGTCTAGAGTGGACAATTAAATATAATTTCAAAGTGATACTTATCCTACTTGGAAAGAGCACTGGATCTACAATGTCTAATCCTTTGCAAAATGTCTGTATATTAAATAGCAATATTTAATGTGACCATGTATCCTCTTAGTGGTCTCGTTAGTCTATCCTCTTGCTAAAAATACTCTTGGTTTGTCTCTGGGAATACAGTAATTCTCATTAGCAAATCATGGTTAGTCTTATCTAATACAACATCATAGACTAATATAAATGGAAAATACATTAGAGAAACTAAACGATGGCTTTATACCTTTCTGAGTGGTAAAAATAGTCAAAGTAATCAGTTACTTTCTTGTGAGAATATAACAGAAAAAACCCCAAACCACTACATGCAAAGAGCTAGCAATAATCTTGTACAATTTAGACTGATACACCTCACTGTGCTCAGACCATGCATCGTACCCACAGCTACACCCTTTCATTCCCCTTATGGCACCTCTTGGAGGTCCTCAACATGAGCCATACCAACCCAGCAGGGTTATGTGCCAGATGGAAACCACACCTCACTGAAGTGCTCTACGTCTACACCAGGCTCATTTTGGCTTCTTGAATCATAGCTTTCCAGTGACTCTTAATTACAAGAGCTTGGCCTCTGAATTGCAGGCAGTTGCTTGGGGAATTTCTCCAAAGTGGGTTTTACTTTCACATCATCCCTGCAGAAATACTCCAGCTTGCAGGAAGAAGCATGAGCCCTGTGTTGCCCTTTCACACAAAGGTCTAATTTGCAAAAAAGTGCATGTTTTCCAGAAGTGTTAAAGCAAGTGACTGAGAATTCTCAAGACTATACAAAGCACCTCCTGTGAAGCGTGCTGGTCATGGGACCCTGCTGTCAGACAATGGTTTGGGCTCAACTATTGCATAAATCAGTATCTACCTTTCTCCCTCCCTGCCCCTCAAGGTCAGTTCCCTCATTTACCAGCAACTAGACTATTTGTTTAGATGACTTACTAGTTACCTTACAAAGGCACTAGTTACCTTACAAAATAGCATCAGGAAGGCAAAAACAATCACACCCACACATTTATTTTTATTGTCATAAAGACTACCCACCAGCAAATAAATGTAATGATGCTTTTTGAAATACATGGCAACTCTTTGAAGGGGAGCACATATAAAAAAAAACAAAACACCTCAGACTTACAGATTTTTGCCTGGCAGTGGGACCCTCTGGGGATCTGGTTAGACAGCAAATAACACTTTTGCATACAAGAGCTTGTTTTCCTTCTCTGCTTCATTTAGCTTCTACATCAAGAAAATCAAGTGACCAAAGTAATTCTTATATTCTCCAGAAGGCATCCAGTTTGGAGATCGCCCACTCAAATAGCACAGCTGAGCAAGGAACAGCCAGTAACAACGGGGGCAGCCCAAAACTGCTGGGCAGGTGAGCGCTGAATCCAGCCTGTCTTACAAATGGAAGCGAGAGGTGAGGCTGGGCACACCTGCAGTGAGCCTGGCTGCAGACGAGATGCTCCCTTGTCTGGAGGAAAGCTGTGCCCTGGGAGGGTGTTGAAGCTCCCAGGTACCAGGCAGTCTTGCAAAAGGGCATGCACGAGGCCTGAGTGCTTCCCTGGCCTCCACCACCTTTAAGCAGCAAAACCCTAAGAACCCATCAAACGGGCTGAAAGGTAAGCAGCATTTTTACTAAAATTGCTTCAAAATCATTGTAGCTTTCATAAAACTCTCATTTTACCAGTAATTTCATCACATCTTTTTGGTGAAAAAAGTTCCCTCACTGCTTGATGACAGCCACGAAAACTCACACAACCCTGTGCCTGTAGTAATGCTAGGAATACGATCCAGATTTTTTTTTTCTGAGCCTAAAATTACTTGAAATAGCTTTTCATCAAGAAACATAAATCTGATCTGACCACACACACAAAACATCTCATGTCGTTCCTCATCATTCACTGGAGCTGGAAGGAAAAGAGACCTTAAATGAACATTAAACATTGCATCTGAGTATTTAACATTGCATCTTTTTCAGCCAAGGGAAACCAGTTTCCCTGTTACATCCTTCTTGTTTATCACTTTATTCACCTGTGAACACAGAATTATTGATGACAGATACTCTAATACATAACCAAAGTTACTTTTACTGAATAAGTAAACTGTAAAGCTTTCTTGTGTGCCTACAGAATGTATTTTCTCTTGTATTGTCTGCAATTATATTACCAGAGTCCTCCTGTTATGCAAACCTGGTAAATGAAGCACAAAAATATCAGACAATTTGAAAGGTCTCAACAGGACAAACGTTGCTGGTGAAACGCCTGGTGGAGCTGTACAGTTTCTAAGAACAAGTTACCACTAAACTACTGCACATCTTTCCAGTGTTTTAATGATGGAAAGCAAAAGGGGGAGCTTGTTGAGAAGCAGTAAAGCACTTCCTATAGGTAACAAGGAGCATGGCTGAAACTGCCATATATTTTCCACTGTAGTGCACGTTTTTACAACCAAATGTTGATGTATAAACCACCATCCATCATCTATGGTGGAACAAGCACTAAAAAAGGAAGAATAAAACATTTAGCTGCTATTTAGTCACTCAAGTTTTTTATTTAACCATTCAAGGTGGTTTGATTTTTTGCCTTTTTTTTAAGCAATTCATCCCACTCCACCTTGACAGCTTGTTTACAATTTATTTCTAACTACAGACAGCTGACAGATGTGATGTGATTAGCAAGACAAGACAGCCTAAATACAGAGCAGACAGCACAGAAGACACACAATGGGACTGCAAGCTACTCTGCACACTTCAACATACCTTGAAGTTGCGATCAGAAAGCAGAGATGGGCATTAACCCCCGCAATTCCAGGCGAGGTCAGATTTCAAACCTGACTGCATTTAGGAGCAGACCCAGTTTCTGTTGAATTATAGAGAAAAAGTAGATGGCTTTCTGTGGCTCAAGTCTTTCAGATAAGAACATTTTCAGCTCAGTTCCACTATCATTAGCAGAGTTACTAAAATAATTATTGCAGTTCAGCTTGTGCACTGGTGACCTTCTCCTTGATGCCACCTCCACAGTGCTATGGTAACAGGAGCCTGTGCGACAAGCACTGCAGAGTGCGACAACTGCTCTGATCTGCCGGAGCAGAGGTGCCTGTGGGGAAAGACTCCCATCCAATATTCAGAGTTGTCAGACATTAGGTTGTCTGTGTATTTTCCAAGCAAAGGGGTAGGGACCAGGAGGAAGAGGAAAAACAAAGAAGTTATCTAATAAACTCAAATGAGTATCTCTAGTGGTAGTGAATTCAGATACCTGGGGCCTCCCTTGCTAGGGTCTTTACATAGCATGCTTTGGGCTTCTCAAAAAACCCCAAGTAATACATCCAGGGAAGAAGACACTTTGCAGTCTTTTGACTGGGCCCTTCCAAAACATTACTCTCCAGTTTTGAAAAGCACACAAAGCTATCTGATATTTATACTTCAGTGTAATGTACCAGAGAACGTGCTGTCCAGGATCTGCAGACAAGGTCGCAGGCCTAGTCAGACCACTTTACTTACTTGTCTGGTTGAGTAATTTTATTGAAGTCTTCAGTTAGTGAGCAGACACCGATAATTGAGCAAGGGGCATACCACTTTCTGCAAGAGCAGCACAGGTACACTATGGGGCTGACGGTTCATGTCACACAGCAGTGATGCACAGCATTTTGGCAGAGGCATCAACCAACAGGGATGAGCATCTTATGGTTCAGAATGCAGCTGGCTGAGATGCCACTGCATTTTTTTTAAGCAATTACTCATCTGGAAGATGGGGACACCCTCTCACCCTGCATGTGGCAGTGTTACTTCAGCATGGCAACCCAACCAGGTTGCAGCCACCTCCCACACTTGAGCAGGGATGGTTCAGAGCCAGAAGGGGCAGCCTGTACCACGTTAGACATTCAGTCTGTACCACACCAGACTTTCAATCAGTTACTCCTGCAATGAGCCCAGTTACTTGCAGCAATTCAAGAATTGTTTTCATAAAACAACCAGTGCTTCCTCAGGAGGTTCTCCTATGCCTTCTGTGTGTGGTCGATACAGCTACTTGACTGTGTAGTCTTTGCTGTTTGCTGTTGACATCAAAAAGCTCTGGAACTGACCCTTCATCTACCTTCAGGCAGATCACAAGACATTAGGGCTTTTGAGATTTTAAAAAAAAATAAAATCAAGAAACAGAGAAAACAAATAATTCAAACCTTAGATGATAACCAGCATCAGAAGAGTGTGATAAATTATTTGCTCCCATTTCATACATAAGGGAACACAGACTTTCCAGGTGGCTTACAAAAGGAACAGGAACTAGAAGCCTTCCTTTAGCACACAGGAGAATTAGGAAAATAAAGGTGTATCACACCCTCCTACCAAGACCCAGTCCCTGAACTCAGCTTGTTGAGAGCGATGGCCAAGGCTGCCCTGCCAAGCCTCTCATCCTGCTCTCCCCAACAGCAGCACTTGTTCTTGTGAAGCTGAAGAGCCACTCTGTTGTGTGGTCATGTACCATTGGAGGTTCATGATGCTCCTGCTCTCAGGGCACTGCTTTTGCCCACCAGTAGCAACATTCAGGGCTTCTTCCAGCAGGTCCCTCCCCCCACTCTCAGTGAACAGCATGCCAGTAAGCTTTGGTAACACAGAGCAAGAATACTCTTGCCTACTAGCTTTCATATTTGCTTTTTACACATCGAGCATTCCTCTGCTTAATTTTAAGTCATTTCCCATGGCCAAGTAGTAAGATGAACACAGAGTTTAATGGCTTGATACTGCAAAGTCAGCTCTGTATGGGGCATGGGGAGGAAGAGAAGACTCAGAGCAGGGGCTTCTGTAAAAGAAACTCCTGTAACTTGTTTGCTAATTGATAGGTTGATTTTATAGTGCTCAAAATAGTAACTGCTATTTCCCTTCAGCCAGTGGAGTGTTAATGAAGCTGGAATTTGTCCCAGCAACCATATGGCACACGTCATCTCTATCAAGTTATCTAAATTCCAGAAAGTCCACATTTATAAGTGTATAAATATGGACGAGGAAAAAGAAATGTGATTCCTTAAGAAGTGCATTTTCTGGAGTAACCCTAAGCTGTAAGATGCAGCTGTTTATTGAATGGCATGGTTTCTCATGCCACGTGGTGTTAACTGAAGACGAAAAAATTCATCTTAATTTGGAATAGACAGCAAAAACAAGTGAGATGTAGAATGTGCAATATCTTTTAAAACTCCCAAATCTAATGCAAACATATGTTTACAAATAGGATGGGTTTTCTTTGGAGAGGAAGTAAGGAGGGGCAGAGCAAACAGGACTTTTTTTTCTCATCAGCACCACTAAGTACAGGACGCATGCTTGGTGACACAGGTCAGAGTCATGTTCCTAACTGCTTAGCCTCTTCATGCCTCAACCTGCCTAGAATAAGAGATAAAACGTGTGAGAAATATTTAAGGACTAAGCAGAAAATAGGAGGGAGGGGGAAGAACCCTGACCCTCTCCAAAATCAGTGGCTGACGAGTGCTAGAACTGAGTGGTCTCATCTAGACATCCTCTTAGAGTGACCTCTGCACGCGGTGATTACAGCTCAAGTTTGCCCTACTCTTTGGAGAGGCAAGATTCAAATTATTCTGATGAGCAATCAAGCATTAAAAAAAATTCCTTCTTCCACACTGTCGGGTGGAAGATATTTTCCGGGCTCCACTGCCTGCACAGGAGCCACGCTATGAGCCTTGCTCCTCCCTAGTCAGACAGGCGCACCCTGCCTTCGCAAACTCATACTCCCTCCACTGACCTTCAACTTCCCCGTCCCACAGGCTGGAGCCCCGGCTGGGGCAGAGGCAGCCGCATGATGGTCCTTGGCTCCAGTGGCTGCTCTCACTGCAGGAAGCAGACCCATCCCCCAGGCAGGTGCACAGAAATTGGATTCAAGGCTTGTTGCCTCAGTGCAGACGAGTGTACATTGTTATTCCATAGCATGACAAAAGTCACGGCTTGGGGAATTACGCAAAGATGTTTGATTTTTTCCTTTCCCAGCACTGTGTCACTGCAGGCCAAATGGAAACCTCCTGGGTTATTAAACAAAATAAATTCGACAGGATTGTAAATCATAAAATTGTCCCAAATTGCAGAGGTGCTGACAGCATACACTATAATCTGTTTGGCATCTGAGGTTTCCTTTTCTTTGTTTCTTCTTGCCACAGGAAGAAACATCCCCTCCTTATATATCTACAGAGAAAAGCAGCAGCAGCAATGCCAAAAAACCTGAATGATGAACCAAAACCTGACATTTCATGTTGCCCTTGCCAAGTTCAAGTAAATGCAATAATGCTATAATAGTTAGATACAGAAAATGGCTTTAAAAATAGTTTTAAAAAAACCAGAAGTATAGCCTGTAATATTCAATGTAATTTTAAAACATTATTCAGAATTGACTATAAAGAATACACCGTGACTCATGGGAACTAGGGCATCATTCATGTGATAGAGCAGAAAAGTGAGGCATTTGTTATATATGAGCACTTGAGACATCCTATATATACACAGTCAAATGTTAATAGTGTTGCATATCAACAGAAGCAATCTGTCTGTTTTGGGGACAGACTGGTAGATTTACTTAATTGTCTTTATTTACAGCAACAATTATTGTTAACACCCTGAACTCCTGACAAAACATGCCTAAGGGACAGCAACTCTCCCTCCCCTTTCTAGAAACACTGGCTTTCAAATTGAGCCGTTGACTTTTCTTAACTGCAATTAAGAAGCTGCTTTGATTTTCCATCCAAGTTCAGTTCTCCTGTCCCCGGTGCAGGTTCTTTAGTTACACAAGGTTGTTCCTTTGAAGCTGGGAGAGCATCCATCCCTCTCAAGGAGCCTTTGTGGGCAGAAAGGGGGCCTTGCAGGCAGGGGCTGAGTAAACCTCACAAGCCAGTGCTCTACCCACCTATTAGCAAGGAATACACTCTATACAAAAGGTACATAGGCACTATTTGCAAAAATCGATCTGAGAATAAAATATTCAAAACTGAAGTTAACAGCACAGTCCAAAACAATTGCATTTAAATGTCCGATCCGGGGCAGATCTACTCTCGAAAGCAAATTATTTTTTCAGATTTATTTCATTGTTAAGAAAAGTATTGAGCCCTCTTTACCATACCTAACGATACAGCAGAGGAACCTGTGCCCATTAGCAGGAGTTATATGACTTCATTATATTTACTGACAGCTGTCAAAGGTTTTGAGTAAAAATATGGGAAGATACACTAGCAGGTACTGCGTAAGAAACGTGGGGAGGGGACTCAGGTGATCAGTGGTTTGTTTATTTCGGTGCATAAAACATGTTAAGGAAAATTATTTCCACACTTCTAAGAAAAGGTTACAAGCAATGAAAACAAATAGAAAAGAAACCAAGCAATTATTATTTTTTTTTTTTTACAATGATGTTGAACAAGGCAGGTAAAGGCAAAGTTGTTAATCCAACAGAGGCCAAGTATTTTGGAACAATACTGGATATGGGGGACACATGTTAAAATGGGTCAATTTTAATTTTTTTCCTTCATTAATTGATAGTGTTCTGGGAATTAATGTTTAAAATCTGAAGTGTTCCTACAGTTCTTTTTCCCCACAGTGTTGTGCAGACAGATGAGAGTAAACAAGCTTGCTCTCTACTGAGGTCTGGAAAGCCTGACCATACCCTGACCCTCCCTCCTGCAATTTCCATATGGGCACAGAAGAAAGAAAGGACAGAAGCAAAGGCCAAGAAGTTTTGCATACCAAAGAGTTGCTGTACTTCTACCCCTTCCAGAGGACTCAGGGTAAACTTTAGATCAGCCTTACGAGATTTGCCTCCCGCATACAGATTTTAGCTGGATTTGGGAATATTTGCTTGCAGGGTAGCAAGGGGCTGGCAGGAAATTAGATGTGAAAGCCACAGCCCTTGTTCCACAGCTTCACGTGATCTTCAGCAGGCCAGAGTCACCATGTGCTTTAGAGATAAAAATCAAAGCTCAGATTTATTTTGGAACTTGATCAACAGGCAGTACAGAAGAGGAGAGGCAACACACCCCAGCCAGTGCAGAATGCTGAGGTCTAAGAGAGAACACCTAAAGCCCACACAGGAACAGGCCAGCCGAGAGTCCAAACAGGTATGAACAACTGAGCTCTGGTTCACCTAAGCCAACTATAAATTATTTTAAATAAATTAATTAAAAATGGTGCTCCCAATAGTGCTCCAGACAGTCTGTGTAAGTTCAATGTCCAAATGAACCTCTGCACCATGCCAACAAACTAAAAAAATGCCTTTTTTCTGCCTAGAATTATAATTTTACTCTGCAAGTTTACTAGCTTTGTGTGTTTCCAGTCCCAAACACATTTTCATCTAGGAACTTTCCACATTGCAAACTGAATTCTTCTAAACACTTAGGAAACGTAGCCTTAAATAGAAAACTTTTTAATGGATTTGTGAATAGCCTGACACCATGCAGCTCAGGAAGAACCAACTGAACCTTTCACTCCCACTCCAAATTAGAGAGGAGTTACTCATTTCATGAATAAAAAGTAACAAACCCAAACAGCAGCAATAAACACTCCCAACGATGGGGGGAAAAAAAAAACAGCATTCAAGAGCCAAAATAATACACAGAGCAGCAGGCAATCCTCACTCCCAATCATCCCTTCTGGAATGTCAACCACACTGCTGTAGCACCACATCTTCTACAAATCACCTGGTCACACAGTAACTCTGCAGGGCTCCTGTGTATCACTGATGCTGGAATTCCTGACAAAAACTAGCCTTGTTGTTTTAATAAGATACTTTGTGGGTCGAATCCCACCATTTTCCCCAGAATGGGTAATTAGCAGATCCAACAGAGCTGGACGTCAAAAGACAGAGCCTATGGAATGAGAAGAGTAGTTCACTTACTGATGTGTAAAAAACTGGCAACAAGAGCATGCAAACCAGTGCCAGTCAAAGTCATCCTAATTCGTTGGCTTGTTCTCAAAACTGTGATCACTTTTTCACAGCTGAATGTGTCCTGCAGTACCCATAGGACCAAAAACTTTATCATTAAGCAAAGTTTACATAACTCTGCATTTTAAGACTTTTTTCCTGACCATATCTGTATACAAAAAAAAAATCATTCACATTTTAACTAAAATATAAAACAAAAAAATCTGAGAAGCTACATATGCTGTGCAAGTATGGAACACTTTCACAGAGCATGGAAAGCATAAAGTGAGTAACCCTCCAGATCTCTGGGTAACCTATCACTACACACAGCCTAAAACACCATGTAAGGTGCAAGCCAGGAGGAAATGGGACACACATTACTCCTTCACCACACACATACTTTTCACTAGGTTAAAATTGCTTATCTATTTCAAAGTATGCACAAGCTGAATTATGATTACATTTATCAAAATTATGTTACATACCAGCAGTGGGCTATTTTCTCCCTTGATGGATCATGTCACTAGAAAAGCTTCAGCTTTATCAATTCTGTCAGCTCCAAAAAGGAAGAATTAAAAACCTAACAACCAGCAGAGTCAGACACCAATGCAAAGATTAATTATTTACCACCTGGAGTGTAAATTAAGGAGTAACAACAATTCCAGTAGGTGGAGTGAATTTTGAAAAAAAAAAAAAAAGTGCTCTGATCTTTCCAGATCAGATGATCCCCAAATCTTTGGCTATAAACTTCTCCAGATGTTTGTATTGCACTTATTGCTGTGGCATCAATTTTTTTTTTTTATGTCCAACCAGTCCATCAGATTAAGACCGTAAACCTTAGGGGAGAATTTTATTTATCTGTATGCAAACTGCCCTAATCCAAGATTTCCATTATGCCACTAAAGAATCAGACTATTGCTTTAAGCTTCTGACTGTTACTAAAATGCTGCTCCTTGAATATTCCCACCCTCAGAAACAGAATGGGCAATTGAAAAGTAGCATTGGTATGTAACAACTCATTTTTGTCCTGTAAAACTCAGTGATTCTTCAGCACAAGGGAACTCTAGAGCCACAGGTCAGGCCATCAGACAGCTGCCTCTGCTGCTCCATTTCTCACCCCTTCGTGATAACTCCATTATCCCAAGAATGCCAAGACTGCAAATGCCCCAGGAGAGGTTGGGTCTTGCCATGAATTGCTTTCCCTGGACCAGCCTCAGACTTTATACAACTTTAAGGGAAGGGGAACCACAGAAGACTGGACATCTGCAGACTATAAGCTCCTTGATGTAAACAGGGCAAAGGAACTTCAAATAATCTGGGTTCTCCCAGGTTTTCTTCCCCACCGTTCTTGTCCTATTTCAGAAAACAGCACAAGGGAACTGTCATCCCTGATGCCCCGAATCAGAGTGCTGTGTTCCTTTGCAGGGATGTCAGCCAGGCCTTTTGATGAGTTGTATATGGAAGCAAGCACTTTTGGTATTTGCTGCTAACTGGGCACCAAAAAAAGCAAAGTCCAAATGAATTCTGAGATTGCAGTGTGGGTCTGCCATCACTGGGAGAGGGCAGGCAGCTACAGTGGCTCTCTCCCTGCTAGCACACTGATGTAGTCTTACTCGCCTTCAGGTCAAATATCTACTAACTGCTTTTTATCCAGATGCTTTTCTAATTTAGGTATTTAACTGCAAAAAAGAAAGTATTCAAGATATATGAAAAAAGAGGTGGCTCTTATCTGGACACTGCTGGCTCTAGATACTATGATAGGCTTACTCTTCATAAAAGCAGCCCTACTGAAAATGGAGATTGAATATCTGCTATATTTATATATACACCTACAGTTGTGGATTCAGAGATTGAGAAGGTTTGTTATGCTATGCTTAATAAAGATGTAATGAGAATCAAGTCATTTTACACTGCATTACAAAGAAAACAGTTTGCAGGTTTTGGCAAATCTTTGATGCTTGCTTTTCAATCCTAGTGAGTAGATGTTAACTAATGTCACTACAAACACTCTAATGCAGAGGGAGATATAAGAAAAAACCTCAAAGATTAATTTGATTGAAGCACTACATTTAATCCACTATGCTATGTCCAACACTGATGACAAAACAACATTCAAAAAGAATTCTTCCACTTTAAGTAGAATAGATAATGAGTCACTAAAAAAATACATCTCTACACTGTAGCCATATACCAGCTCCTGGGCTATTCTCAAGGCTCAGACACAAAACTTTGACATCCTGACTTCTAACCATCTCATAATGGTTAGAACCCACCCTAAGCTGCTCCTGCATGGAGAGTACCAGTGAAGATATCCACTTTTAAACAGTGCATCTCCTCATCCCCAGCCTACAGACAGCAGGATATATTTACATTATCCGAAAGGAGTTGCAACTACATCAACTACTTTTCAAGTTTAATTAATAAAATAGAAGTGGAATATGGATTTCAGGGGGTTTAAACTCAAGCAGGCTTTAAAATCTGGTCTCTGAGCTGGAAAAAAATTACTAGCATGTGACACTTAAATGACNNCATACTTAAACGACTGAGCAACATTTTCCTATCTGATGCTTTGCACAGCATTAGAAGAATATTCTTAAGGTGATGAGTCAATTCATCTTGACTGGCTACTTTCCAAGAGTATTCACTGGCAACAGGTTAACACCTGTAACAACCTTGCACAGCTATGCAGAATTAAGATTTTTTTTTTAAAGAGGAAGAATTGCTTTTGATTTTAACCAAAACAATTATAAAACCTAAACCTTACACATACATTTTGGTAGTGATCATTACTAGTAAATTGCATAAAGAATAAATATCAGTACTTCCAAAATTGACACCATAGTAATACTGCTGCTTGATGCATCAAGCAGTGACAAAATACAAAT
>VZTV01013522.1:0-10667 GCA_013400875.1 Anhinga rufa | reverse complement strand
CAATCATTAACCTCACACTGCCAAGTCTACCAGAACTACTAAAAAGCCCAAATAAAACAGAAAGGAGGATACAACTATGAGAATGAGGGACTTTTCTAGTACACACCTAAGCTTCAGAAGAAATAAGACACATAAAAATGGGTACTGCCAAAACAAATGCATTTGATCTCCACACTAAACATACATCGCAGCACTAATGGGTGAAAAGCTCAGTTCTCTTAATTCATCTGTTTTCCAAACACAGCTTTTTTTAAGTATATTTAAGGGACATGAACATCATATGAGGAAGCCAGACTCTAGTATTCTCAGGAGTACTGCAGAAGGAAAAACAAACAAAAAAGTTAAATACTTACTTTTTGAAGGACCCTAAAAGTCAACATCACTAAAAGCAGATATAACTTTAACTTCTGCAGAACACAGCAGCCGACTTCACTCTATTTCCACAAAATTCAGAATATAAACATTTAACAGGATATATTCAGAGGTATTTCAGCACTGTGCCCCTCTGCTAGAACAATGTTTTGCTTCAGGCCTAATCCTTCAATTTGATTTTATAGAAACTGAGAAATAAATTAGAATTCATACATGGAGTTCATACACGAGCTCTCAATTTAAAGCTGCCTCTGGATTACTGCTTAACAGCCATACACATGAAGTGCAAACAGTGTTGATTTTTTTATTTGAAAAACAGTCAAGTTAATATGAAGCATCCAGCCTGGACATAACATTCCATGCTCTGCAGGTAAGTGTTAGAAGAAAGCTCCCTGATCAAGGTAAGCCCATACAAAAACATTCAGTCTAATCTTCTAAATCAAGTTTTAGACAATAATATTCCAGCTGAGACTGTGTCTAGCAAATTGCATTTAAATGGCCCACAAAAATCCATTTAGTCTTTCACTTGCCAGAAGAGCAATGGGGGGTAGCAAAAACTCATGCGTTCTCAAGTTTCTAACTGTAATTGATTGATGGGGTAAAGAATTGCAGACAATGTCTGAGACTGGAAAAGTAGTAAAAGGCAGTGTATATTCAAAACTAAAGAAAACTGTATCCTCAGAAGAGGAGACAGTGTGGAGGCATCAGTGTGCATGCACACCCATGGTCTATCATGCTTCCTTCTGAGCCAAGCTGTAGCCAAAGAATCCCTATGGCATACTCTGTGATTTACAGAGAGAACCAGACATTTATTTTTTGCCACCTGCCCTTCACTGAGTAGAGAAAGTGAAAGCCACAATGCGATCGACTGGACTTCAGTTTCTGCACCAATACAGCTTCACCTTTGCATCCCTCCCAAGTGCACCACTAGTATCTCAAGTCTGAATTTAAGAAGTTGCATGGTCTGCCAGCTACTGTCTGCATTCCTCTACACAACAGAAACAGGGTAGTAGTTACCTCTCCAATGCATCACTGAGTGAAGCTACTTGGCTAAGGATACTAACACATACTATACTGTCTATTCTTCACTGGTAGAGGATGTGCAGTTCACCCAGGCACATTTAATAGCATGACAAGGATTTTGTCTCTTTGAAACAAAATCTCCTTCTACAACTCTACAGATGTTCATAATACACAATGTGAGGGAGTGTATCATATTTTGGCCATAACTGCACCTCCCATTCCCATCAAGAGATTTAACTGATGTTGCCTTAACAGTATATCTAGGGCTAGAACACCACACATAAGCCATTTCAAGCAGCTTGTTACCCATCCTATAGAGAAACATCACAGCACTAAAACTGGACAAAAATAATGGTTGCAGTAGACAGGATGAGTGTGGTTCATTTAATTGTTCAAACTGATGGCAAGATAACACCTGCTGTCAGATACCTCCCAAGATGGTTTGCTCTTTCAAGCAAGAGTTCTGCTTGGCACCTTTTTGCAGTCCTTGGGAATCCATACTTCACATGACTGCTTCTCTGCTGTAGAGTACAACAGAGCTTGCAGGAATCAGTCCCACAGATTTTCTTTCTAGTTGTTTCAAGGCATTTCATTGATTCAACTTCAACAAGTCTTGTGTCAACTGTCTTACAGAAACAGAAGAGAAGACATGCTGTGCAGAACTGGAAAGAATTAGGTCTGTTTGCAAAGCTGGGAAGCAGGAGCCATGAAAGGCCTTCTTCGTCAAACACAAATTCTACGCTCTTCACAGAGCTGAGCACTCAGGAGTTCACCTGCCAATAGAAAGTCAAGGGATGCAAAGAAGCTACCTGCAACTTCTTCAATTAAGATCATTTCACATGTCAATGAAGGTGAAGAAAAGTTCACCTGCAATCTTTCATAGTCCTTCCCACTCAATACCTAGGATGCATACATCTTGCCACACACAACACATGGTTCATTCTTTGGACAGCATACAGTGCTATGAATTTACAATACAGGGATAAAGCAAAGGGCAGAGTTGGAGCTTTCTATACGTGTGATAAACCAGTCTCATGGTGGAAGGCAAGATACATTAACCAGTCTTTGCAGTGGGCAGGTACTACTGTATCACAGCAAGCAAATACTAGAGCATGGAGTACTATAAGGCTACATTTAGCTAACAGTTATAAAATGTTATGTAAACACCTCAATGAAAAGACATAACTGCCACTGCTTGTACAGCTTCTAACACAATCAGGCTCCTGTTCTTAGCTGGTCCCTAGACACTACTCTCTAACTGAACAGCATAAAAGCATTCAGTCTTATAAGCACAGAACTCTACTCGTTTTGCAGAAGGTATGAGCCTTTCTGTTCAGTTGAATCCTCCTATAGGCATGTCTACATGGGGAAAAGAGGCAGCATTAGGAAAATACCCAGGCATACACCAGTTGATAAGTGTGTGCCTTCCAGTAACAGAACTGGTTTCACCAGTCCCTGTTCTTCTCCAGCACCTCTTCCATGTCTCTGCTCTCACTTGCCTTCATGGAACTCTTATGCTCCCTGGCTACGACATTCAAAATATCTGCCAGATTATACAGCAATCCACATTAAGGCAATTTATATTAAACTGATCCACATTAGTAACTCCTCAGCAGAAAACATTTGGTAGGAAAGTAGTAGCAGTACAAGCTGGGGAAGAGACTACTTCTGCTGTTGTGTTTGTCAAATCATGCTCTTCTAGGGCACAGAAAAACTAGGCTCACATCTGAAATTGCCTCCAAGCACAGAATACACAACTCCACTGCTCTGAACTCTTTCTAAATCTGCATGGTAACTCATAAAAACATATCTTTACTACAGCATTTGCTGGTCTGCATTTAAGCCTCCCTCACTAATGAATTAATCAGCTGCAAACCAGTGGTGAAGATTTCAGGGTCAACACTGGTATTCACTGGCTCTACAATGGGCTAGATTAAGAACATAAATCTTAGGGATTAGTAAAGGATTATTTTGCATTATCTGATTTGAAAATAAGGAAAAAAACATGCTTTACTGACTGAAGTATAACAGAAATTTAAAGCAATTTTTGAGTATTGACTTCAGAGTTTCCACTATTCCTTTGTGGATTTTTTTTTCTTTTCCCTGGCTGTCATACAGAAAAGTTAAAATACTTTTATACATTACTTAAATTTATTTTTTGTCTTGGCAATTCACCTCCTTCAGGTACTTCAAAACTTTTGAATCTGGGCTTATAGGAACATTAACTCTAGACAACTAGATCAACTTAAACTTTATTTACCATATATTAATTTATTGTTAATTTATTGCCAAGACTAAAAAGCAGAGATTGTAAATCACTATCTCTCATGATTCACAGGTGCCAGATCTTCGTTCCTGATATGGGATTATGCATGCCTACCAATAAACTCTTCTGATTTATATGGTCATTTATTACTTACATGAACTGCTTTTACTGTACAGATTCTACATAGTCAGACTTGCCGAACTAGAACTATTCAAAGTCTATGACTTCTTTTAACCATAAGAAATAGAGCCAGACAGAGAGCAATCAGAGCTTGTATCTTAATTTGTAATGACAGAAGTGTAAGAAATCAGAACAAGTATTTGATCATTACCAAGTAAAACCAACTTATTATGATGGAGTTAAGCAGAAATGCTAGTTAAGGCATGCAAATTTATAATTTTAAAAAATCCTTTCAGCTTACATCATTAAACTACATAGAGATTTAATTACTTCCTCTCAGCCCTCGAAGACACTCTTGTAAAAACCAGGGCCAATATACTTTCACTTACTAGAGCACACCTACTCACATATAAGGCAGCAGCAGGAAAGGATCAGCATTTCTCTGTTCATAGGCCAGTTAATAAAATGTTGTATTAATACTGACACATAAAACATCTCCTTCCCCTAGACATTAAAAATCTTGTCCCAGGTGATCCCATACTCCAGTAACTGCAGGTGAGACGCATCAATCTAATTAAAACTTGTCAGCTCTTTGTGTCCATAGCTACACTTTTGAAAACTTGGCACAAACAACTCACATTTTCATGGTGTTCTTCGTATGAAAATAAGAGGCTAAGATTTAATCTAGAATGTATGCCAAAAAGCTTCCATTAAGTATATTCTTCAAAAATAAGTTCAAAATCAGATCGCATAAAATCTTAAGTATAAAAGCCTTCACTGAAAAGGTGACATGAAAACTTACTCAAAACCCTCTACGTTTTTGTTCTGCAAAAGAATCTTAAATCCTTGGTCACAAGCTTAAATCGGAAACTACAGCAGGTAGGAGTGGAAACTACATACAGCGAGAACTGTTTTTTCGTTTCTAGTACGCTGATGGTACTGTACACAGAAGGAACAAGGAGGAGGGGTTCCTTTTCTGAAAATAGCTAGGATTATGTTGGGGGGCCTGACCTGGGTAATGAGTACCAGCTGCCTACCTTCACTGGTAGCGGCATTCTTCTGGGCTTTGGTGGGCGTATGATCTGTACTTGAACTCACGTCGGATGAGATGCTTGAGCTGCCTTTGCCTGCAAAGGGAGAAAGAGGTGGAGAGGGTGGGAGGAAAGAAAGAGAACAAACATGAGTATCAACAGCAAAATAGAAAGACCTTCCATATCAGAACCTGGAACAATTCCAGGAAGCTTTAAACTAAGTTTAAAGCAGCTGATATTCATTTTGGACACACTGGGGTAGGAGTTAACTGCGTTATAACTTACAGCATATGCATCGTTATATGTACTAAGGCTGCAAATCAGCCTCCTGTATCACAGGGGCTCTCATTACATATTTGCTAAGCTCCATTGTAAATTACTAACAACATTAGGAGAACTTTCATGACCAGTTTTCTCATTCAAATATCTCTAACACAGATCAGGACAAAATGGACACCGACTCTCATCAGCATGATGACCATCAAGTCCTTCGGTCACATGAAAATGAAAGCAAGGTATCTGCTATTTCCTCCTACACCATGCTCATTGGTTGATGCAATATACCATTTTAAAACTAGCTTCTACAGTTGCTGTTCTTCACCTTTCATTTTTTAACTGTAAATCAGAACCAATTGATGTTTATTCTCTTATTTTCTTTCTTAAGACTTCTTCCTGCATTTCCTATATCAATGCCCCCAGACCTATTTTTGGGTACAAGTTACTGACAGAAGAAATACAAAGGAAATCTAAAAGGAGTGTGGGCTGCAGGTTGAGGGAAGTTTTCCTCCCCCTCTACTCTGCCCAAGTGAGGCTACATCTGGAGTACTGCGTCCAGTTCAAGAAAGACTGGGAACTACTGAAGAGAGTCCAGCAGAGAGCTATGAGGATGATCAGGGTACTGGAGCATCTCTCTTGTGAGGAAAGGCTAAGAGACCTGGGTTTGTTCAGCCTGGAGAAAAGATGACTGAGGGGGGATATTATCAATGCTTAACAATATCTAAAGGGTGTCAAGAGGATGAGGACAGACTCTTTTCAGAGGCACCTGATGTCAGGACAAGGGTTAATGGGCACAAGTTGGAACACAGGAGGTTCCACTTAAACATGAGGAAAAACCTTCTTTCCTGTGAGGGTGCCAGAGCAGTGGCCCAGGCTGCCCAGAGAGGCTGTGGAGTCTCCTTCCCTGGAGACATTCAAACCCCACCTGGACGCAGTCCTGTGCCCCCTGCCCTAGGTGTGCCTGCTCACGCAGGGGGGTTGGACAAGATGATCTCTGGAGGTCCCTTCCAACGCCTACCCTTCTGTGATTCCATGAAATACAAAGAAAAAATTAACTCAAATAGATAGCACAGAAGAGCAGAGGGGGCTGAAATAAAGTTGTCTCTGTTTACATGTGAGGATCTAAGAATGAGTAATTTCTCTTTCCCTTCACTCACTCTACTCAGTCTCAGTAACTACTAACAGGGAATACATTCTGCTCTGCAGCAGGAACCAGACCAACCACCCAATCAGGAATACATCAGATAATTCTAGAGAGAGGGAAGGTAACAAATGCTGTTATATTTTAAGAAGTTACCTATCCCCACAAACACTGCGTCGGTGAAGCCTTTAAGAGCTATGTTAGTTTTTGGACCAAAATTAGGCTGTATGCAGAAAGCTAGCTGACACCATGTTTCTATCACTTGAATAAACCTATAATCACAGGAATGTTAGCAAGAAGCTTTTCTGATCTGTTATTTCAATCAAGCATTCCTTGGGGTTCTGGGTTACAGTATGCCTGGTTTTCATAACATTTAGATGTAAGGAGGAGGTCTGCTTTTTAAAGGTGCCACAACAGAACAAGGATTTAAGTTTTAATGGGAAACGACTGGAGAATGTGCAAACGTAGGTTGCTTCACAACCAAGGTACTGCCACTTAATCTGTTAGCCAGCCCTAGAGGTTCATTCTCCACTAAAAGTTGCTGAAGTTAACATGCTCAGATTTGAGATTATTGAGGAGTGAAAGGATATTAAAAGGCCAGAAGGAAGTCAAAAAAGTAAATGGCTAAGGCTAGTAGTTGGGTGGGGTGAAGAGAAAAAAAAAAGGTATATTTTTAGTGATTCACTAACTGCTTTTTACATTCCTTAAAAAATTTAAGCAAATCCAAGAAGCAGTGCCTCTAGAATATCACTTCATTTGCTCTCAAGCTGTGACATGAGTTGGAGTAATGGACTGTGGTCTTTATAGAAATGACTGCCCCAAAATAACTCTCCAGCCTAGGCAACTAGGGTTGTGGTAGAAGAAAGGCTGATGAGAAAAGTGAAGGATAAACGTAAAATGCTCTTTCCCAGGAAGAGGCCAGAGAACTTGGAACACCCACAATAGCTGATAATCAAATCATTGACAACAAGAAAGGTATTTAGATGGTATTGCCACTACCAGCAACTCCTCATGTACCAAGCACTGCAACTACAGAGGCAGAAAACAAACTTCCAGGAGCATCAGCACTCCCTAACAGATTAATAGAAAGAAAAAAACACAACCAAAATAAAAAAAAGACTGACTGGAAATCATTTTTTCCTCAAAGCAACATAAAAAAATATTTTAGGTGGAAAAGGAGGTCAGTAATACCAAACAGCAGGGTTGCTAGCTGGTCATCTGTGGCATAGGTTGTTCTCACAAAGTGAATGTTTCCTGTGGCTACATACCTCCCCTATTAACATCAATATTTCTATTTACACTACATACAAGGAAGCCTACAAGAGCACAAAAGACATTTTACCCAGCGTAGGGCCCTGATTTCCAGCACTTCCGATAGCAACATATTATTTATAATTGCATACTTCTGTAAAAACTGTGAAACGCCAGGTGTAAGTGCAGATATTTACCATTTAAATCCACTTGAACTTTAAAACATTTTAACTCCTTGTGAGAAGTTAAAACTAGAAATTAAGAAAAAATAATCCATAATGGTTACTGCTTTGGTTGGATACCAGTTATTCCTGCAATTATACTTTTAATATTTTATGATAGTGTTAGAGTTTTCTCTTATTGTATACAGCCCCCATACAAGACTTCTGCCTCACTGTCTACTCTGAAACTCCCCATTCAGGTCAGGGAAAAGCAGGAGATTTTCTAGTAAATTTTCAATGTGTTTTAAATAGACTAGCAGCACTACATCTATTCTTTTAGTGCAAAACAAAGGCATTCGCTTCTAGTAGGCTAGATTTGGCTACTGTAGACTCACGTACACATGCAAGAGCTAACACATAAGAGTATCTAAGCATTCTCCAAATAACTTGTGTTTGATAATGGGAGAGAGTACACCCTCGGCAAGTTCCCAGATGATACAAAACACGGATGAATAGTTGATACACCAAGAAGTTGCTGCCATTCAGAGGGATGTCATCAGGCTCAGAAAAACTGGCTGACAAGAACCTCAGGAAGTTAGTTCAACAGAAGGAAATGCCAAGTCCTGCATCTGAAGAGGAATAATCTCATGCATCAATGCATGCTAAGGACTGACCAGCTGGAAAGTGTCTTGACAAATAAAGACCTGGCAATCCAGGTGAACACCAAACTGAACACAAGGCAGCGATGGGCCCTTGTGACCAACACAGCCAACAGCACTGCAGGCCGCATTATGAGGAATGTAGCCAACAGGTTGAAGGAGGTGATCCTCCCCCACCTCTGTTAAGCACTGGCAAGACATCTGGGGTGCTGGGCTCAGTTCTGGGCTCCCCAGTACAGGATAGGCAGGGACATACTGAAGAGATTCCAGAGAAGGGCCATGGAGATGAAGGGACTGGAGCATCTCTCCTAAGACGAGAGGCTGAGAAAGCTGGGACTGTTCAGCCTGGAGAAGAGAAGGCTTGGAGGGATCTTACCTATGTATATAAAAACCTGAAAGAAGGGTGTGAGGAAGAAAGAGCCAGGCTCTTTTCAGTGGTGTCCAGTGACAGGACAAAAGGCAATGGGCACAAACCAAAAGACAAGAACTTATATTTAAACATAAGATTTCTTTACTTATTTATTTTACTGTGGCAATGGTCAAACACTGGACCAGGCTGCACAGAGAGGCTGTGGAGACTCCATCCTTGAAAATACTCAATACCCAAGTGGACATGAACAGCCTGTTTTAGCTGACCCTGCTTTGCGCACTGAGGTCAGACCAGATGATCCAGAGGTCCCTTCCCACTTCAACAATTTTATAATTCAGGTACCTCTGTGAGGACAGCATTTTGTAGACCAGTAAGCTGTGTTAATCATCCCATGATTTCACTGCTTCTGTGAAAAATTCATTATACAAATGCCTTTCCAACTGACCACACCAGTTTTTACCACACCTTAATTTTTTCCTTTAATAGTAGCAACTTAATAGTAAGGTACTAGATCTTACTATGCAACTCACTACAAACATATATCCAACAAAATATACTCACAAAATACCTGCAGAAGTAACTCCCAAAGGTGTTGCCTTTTTTTTCCTTAGACAGCTTATCTTAATCAAACTCTTTAAGGAAGATCTGCAGGCAGCTGCACTAGTAATGAATAACAGCAAAAGTGGTAGCCACCTTCTATGATCCTTAACATACACTAAGTTAAACACCCAAAACTAAACAGACATGAAAGAAAGTAGGTCTATCATCCAGGTTTCATTCTCCAAGAACCACATCAAGAAGGGTCTGTCACAATAGGGAACATTTTAATAAAAATGTTTTAAGCAGAACTTCTGTGTTAGAGGAGACACCATCTAGTCCTCAAGTCAGAAAACACCTGACTCAACAGAGAAGCCTTTTGCCATGCCATTTTTGGTGCCTACATGTTATTTTCAGGAAGGGTGTTGCAAGGCAAAGGAAAGAGGCAAATTATGATTTAGTATATGGGACTGGTGCTGTCAAACATTTAGCAAGTAGCATGAATTCCCAGGTCTCTCACACTCACATGAGCTGATCTGAGGCAGGGTTCTTCCACAGTGCTGTTCTCAGGGCATTATCTGCCAAATATGCCACATAAATTCAAAGACTGATGATTTCCCTAATACCACAGGAAAATTACATGTAGCGTAACACCCATCTTCAGAGATCAGTTCATCTCTCCAAGTTAAAAAGTTTGCTGACAAAGTCATAGCAAGTAAACACAACCTGACAGGGCTTCTAACACAATGACAATTAGAAGGATCAAACAGGGGGCAATATTGCAAAGACTACAGAAGTAATGACTGTATTTGACCCTCTGCTTAAACAAACTAAAGGCCTCCCAAAATTTTCTCTAGCATGACTTGCAATTGTCTAGAGTTTCCTTCATACGTTCAACAGTTCTTTATTTCGAAGCCAGAATCTGTAATCCAAAAGAAAGCAAGCTGCACTATGGTAGTAGGTAGGTATGGTGGAAGAAAGCAATGTTCCTACAATACAATGTAATTCACACCAGGAATGAAGGTGGCATGGATTTCGCCACACCTGCAAAGAATCACACAGCTACACAGTTGCAATTCAAATCATGTCTCTGACCTGGTTCTGAAGAAGGAAGAGTATGGATATTCTTTTCCATGTACTAGTGCCAGAGCCTTACAATAGTCATAGGAACAAGATTCCAGCCATCAAACCTAGTGTGCTATTTCCTACACATTTTATTTTGATCCTGCTGGAAAGAAAATTAGAATAAGGCAAGCATGTAACAGAGACTTCCCCTGAACACTGTCTCTGCCTCCAGCTCTTTGTAGCCCAAGAAATTTTTTTAGTCATAGATGTCTTTGTACTCAGTAGCCTTACAGCCCTATCAAATCTACCTAGTCTCTGAGTCTTGACTATTAAAATAAGGTGTTCCATTTTGCTTTTATCACAAATGGTTATACTGATGTCGTGGTTTAGCCCCA
>VZTV01013519.1:0-18852 GCA_013400875.1 Anhinga rufa | reverse complement strand
AGGAATGATAAAAGTATTCCCTTCCCTAGCAAGGACTACTGATAAGTATTCTGGGAAAGAATCCTATTCCGAGTATCTAACCACATTTGCTGAAATAGGTCTCAGCTGTAAATTGGAACGCTTTCAAACTTTTTTCTTTCACTGTGCTCAGACTATGAGGTGTCTGTTTTTCTAGGGCTTGTTCAAAGAGCCTTAAANTTAAAATTGATTGACTAGGCTGCTGTGAGTCTGTTCTTTTCCTGTAGCGCTTTAGGATATACGTAGGAGAGAGGCTTCTTGGCAAGAGGGGGAACATTTAGAGATACTTGCAGCAGTGAAAACTGCTTCGTCCTTTTATTTCCTTTTCCCCTCAGTTTTGCAGGAGTACCTGGAGGAGAAGGGTGGTGTGTTCTTTCTTCTCTGCAGCATAAACTGTAATGAGCCAAATCTTTCTTGTTGCAACAAACAACTATGGAGCTGCTCCTTAACGTTTTTCACAGATGGCTTAGTGTTGAGGAGAGCAACTGTGTTAGAAAAGGGGTGACCCCCTGCCTGCATTGGTGTTTCCTTTCAGCCCAGTGCATCACCCCAAGTCCGTGGGGCTGTGCCTGTAGCTGTGGGGCTGAGTAAGATTTGCACCAAGCAGTCATGACTTGGGAGTATGGGATGCTTTTAGGAGGCAAAATTCACTATTCCTGGTCTTTGGACAAGGTATTGGTTCATCTGCCAGCAGGTTGTATGACAAGGCATTCTGAAGGAAACATAGCTCTGTTTTCTGTTCTTTATAACAGTTCATTTTGTAAAAGCAACCTGTAAATATAAGGGAAATTAAAAAGAATAAATAGTAAAAAGACTGGCTGTTGGTCACAGCGACTATACAGTTAAATACGATGGAGACAGTGATTTCCAAATAGTTTTTGAAGTTTTTGCCACAAAATCATTATGTTTAATTCATATGAATTGCTATTATTGAAGTGAGATTGTATCTAAAACTTTAAAAGTCGTGTATGGTTGACTACATTCCTTTAAAAAAAATGGGATGCCCTAAATACTTCAGAATTTTTATACGTCTACTTGCTTTTTATTCAGCGCTCCCCCCTACAATTGTTTCTTGTACATAAGTACTGTAATAATGGGTGCCTTAAAAGTAGATAACTAGATAATGCAAGTAGGTAAGAAACTCAGGTGTCCAGGTAATGGACTTTAGTCTTTACAGTCTAAATGTTATTCACTCCTGACTGCTCTTTCAGCTGCACGTTTACATACCCTGTCAGCTGATTGCTGTTCCAGAACACCTGAAAATCTTCAGATGTTTCCATAGTCAACGGGAAAATAAAGTCCTGGTGGGCCCCAGATGCAGGAAAGAGAGCATGTGACCTCCAAAGCACCCTCCCTGTCCAAAACTTTATGATCCTGTGATTTCACTAATGTATCCTCCTCCAGACCAGTTTCCTCTCTGAAAGCCACCCTTCTCCCTGGAGCAGCTGAGGTTGCATCGTGATCTCAGCTCTGAAAGCTTTCTCTCAGCAGTCAGTGTGTTTCCACAGCGAGTATATCCAAAACCTTAAAACGTAAAGCGTATGCTTCCAGTTTGTCTCCGGTCGCCCTTTTATGGGAGCACAGTTGTTCTCCTTAAACATGCTCTGGGATGGCTCACAGGCAGGTATTACTTTTACCTCTCCCCCTGACAGAGCAGTGAGCTCCTGGCAGAGGCAGCCTTCACGTGTGCCAGTGCTACAGTATACGCAGCTGATAGCTCAGCATCATCTGCACTGCCAGTCGCCCTTTGTAAGTGATACACAGCGTGTTGTTACCCGCTGTTATACTACAGAAGGAGTTTGATCTTGTCTGTGTGCTAATATTTTATCAAGAGAATTTCATATCAGGTTTGGGGTGGCTCTGTAGCCTGGGAGGTTCAGCAGAGCAGTCAGTGTCTGGACGTATTGAAAACCTAGTGGATACTTTTTTTAAAAGTACAGATAGAGGGGTGGAGTTCATATTGCAGGAAATAATTTAATGCCCCAGTTTGCTGCTGAAAGCTGGGATGGGAAAGGTGATGGCCATTCACGCAGGAGGAGGGCAGCTCTGTGTTACGGAGCTGCAGCATCCTGGTCTTGATGACTCTGGTATGATTTAGATGCACTCACGGCTTGCCTGGAATTAGTGTCGGGGACATTTGTTGCCCTGAAATATAGTGTTCCTTCGATCTTACTAGGAAAAAAAAAAGTTCCATGAATAAGTTATTGCAAAACCAGGTTGACCCATTCAAGCATGCAGATGTTTTATTTAAATATTCCTCAAATGTCTATTTATTCAGCATAATGCGTGTATTATGCTGCCTTCTGAAATACGATATATGACTGTCAAACAAAATTGTCAAAACAACCTTGGTTTCTTTGTATGATACACAGAAATAATTACATTTCATGTACAGTACAGATGCATTTTACACAGTCATCAACAGTCATTCACTACCAAAACAGCATTTAAATCACCTAAAACACCAAAAGAATGTGTATTTCTCAAATTCAGAATAAATTAATGATTTTGCATGTGACATAGAAATAGGAGACAGGACTGGAATTCTGCAAAATCATATTAAATTATTCCTTAAGCTGCTTTTTAAAAATGAAAGTACAAGTTGCTTCAGGGGTCTAACTGTTATGCAAGTGTATTGCTGTAGTGTGATCTTTTTAGTCCATACGGAAAGGAGAATAAAGAGATTTTAAAAGACACGTGACCCGATGGAGTCAGTAGGTTTCCTGGGTTGTATGTAGTCTCTCCCAAACTGGGCTTAGAACCTGCCTTTTTGCATTATTTACCTGATATAACTAGTCAAGAAGTACCATGTGGCATAAAAAAGTCGTTGCAGATTGCTAATATCAAGGCAGTTTTTATATCAATAACTGTTTGCCAAAAGGTGGGAACCAAGCCATTTTTTGTATGAGTAGCCATGGGTAGAAGTAGGATGCAAGTAAAAACTCTGGGGCCATTCTGGCTCTCTTTAAAACCCCCTTAAAATGCACGTAAACCACCAGCTTCAGCAGATCTACTGCAATTTTCCAACAGGGTCAAAGAGAGGAGAGCAACATTAGGTAATTGACCTCAGCAGAGTTCCTCAGAAGGAGCACTCCTCTGGGTCAGAGGACAGCCTGTGCTTCTGCTCTCTGTTAAGATTTGGAAGAAAAGTAGAAGCTCAGTTTACAATGAGTAAGTTATTGTGATTTGCAGAAGAAGTTGGAAGTCAATTGCAAATTAACCAAGCTTCTGAATAAGTCAATGGTAAGGTAAAAGAATAATGTATGACATTATGTACTCCTTTTAGCTGCAATTTAATTCTAATATGTGATATTTTTTTATTTTTCTGTATATACTGTAGCATGATAGTCCACCATCTACTCTTCAATCTCTGTTGACAGGTAGAGAGAAAGACCAGTATTTGTGTGCAGCAAAAAGTGTATCATCAGCAATTTTCAGTTTTTAGTGGGTATTTTCTCTTAATGTAAATTTTCAGATCAGTAGAATGCTAGCAAATACTGTACTGAAACATACACTATTCAAACTATTAAATAACTGTGTTATTCATTTATTGTAATGGCATCTAATGCATTGAGCCTTTTGATTTATATGCCTATTTTATTTTGCAGACATGCAATTATTTCTGATCCAGTGTTTTGATGTATATATGTAGGTACTGAAATGCACATATTCCACGTATATTTGATGTATATCATGTATGGTATGTCATGTATATAGGAAGCATTATGGTACATCTCCTAATGCACTCTCGTGAAGAAAAATGACACTTTTTATCAGAAAGGTTTTGTGGTAACATTAATGCCTTTTAAAATGAAGCCAAAAAGCCTTAACTAATAGAGCATTCATATTAGCTTTTAGGCCTGTCCATGTGGGTAAATTCCAATTGAAATAATATTTTTATAGCTTTGGGACCCAATCCATTATTCTATCGGTGTTCTTAGGTAATTAAATATCTTCACAGAATATAAATTCTCAAACAAATTTTAGGATGCAAGTTTACAGATAATTACAAAAATAATTTAGCTATCTTTTTTATCAAATATCTTTTGGTGTCTTCTAGCATAGCCAATACTCTGGATGCTGCAGAATGTCAACAAGGACGGTTTGGAGATAAGTGTTAGCTGATCTCCAAAACACCTTTGTTGTAATTTTAATTCAAATAGGATTGATCCTGCAAGAGTACACTGGGACAAGAGGTTTGTTCTGAAAATACGGAAGTATACAAGATGTCTGTGGAAGGAAGGACTGTGTTGGTTCATCAGTAGCCTTGAAATCCCAAATAGGACATTAATGTTGGAGTGGACAACAAACTGTCATAGAAATGGAGGACAGTGGACAAAAAACAATGACTGAATAGCGCATTCGTGGTGCATGGTTTGGCTGTAAGATTATTTAAATGCTTGCCATTAGACGTTTATAGTGTAGATGAAGTTGTGTAAAATACATTAAAAAAAAGAAATCCTGATTCCTGATACAACAGGTGTACAATGACTTATTGCAGTTGTAACAGTATCTAGGAAGCAAGATAAAACAATAGTAAATATTGAACTAACTGAACACCTTTAGTTCACTAATGAGTGTTTAAATAAGAAATACTGCATTTTTCAAAGGGAAGTTATTTGTACAACTACCATGGAACATTAACAATCAGCGTGTTGTAAGTGCACGGAAATGCCCCTTTCTACAGTAATATTTTATCATGCCTAATCTGAAAAACAACAAAAGTAAACTGAGTTCACAGCTCCAAATAATTTCAGCATGCATTATGGTTGTAGTTCTTTCAGTCAGTACAAACATATTTCATATTAGCATTTTTTTCTTTCATTTTTTGATAGTTTCTCAACAAGTTTGTGGTTTATTAACAGGAAAAAAAAAGACACGTTATCAAAATGTTTCTCCTTTTGCATTCAGCAGGAACACAGGTTTGTTTCTATTTTTTGTTTTGCATTTTTTTTTTTTCTAAAAAGAGCTCTCATGATAAGAAGAAGCATCAATGGGGACATTTCATTGTGCTCATATAGTAAGTCAGGATGGTCACAGAAGATTCCACCGTGTGTCAGTTCGGACAAGGGGTAAGAAACTCCTTTTGGTTCACACGCTACGACACCAAAACCCCACAATGTGTTTTGTTTCTCCTGAACCTCTTGGTCTGCAGCTGCTGGCGCACACGTCAAGGGGCGTTGTCTTTGTCAGCTCTCTCATTCCTCGCGACTCACTTCTCACTGCTCGAGCTCAGCTTGCAAGTGGTCTTTATGCTAATTCATAAATAATTCCTTCTTTTATAAAGCAGATACTCTGACAATGTTTCCTCCCGAATACTCAGGAGACTCTGGCCTATCATCTCCTTCGGGTGTGGTGACTGGAGGTGTTGGGATGCTAATTATTGCTGTAGTGACGTAAGGCTGCTCACAGTTTAGTTTAACACACTCTTCCACTTTGGCATTTAAGCTGGAACGGCTGGAGGAAGAAACAAAAATCCATGAAGAAAGACAGTCCATGTACCGCAAACCTCTCATGCGCCTGATTCCGCTCCCTCAGCTGGCCATCTCCATCCTGCCCTGATAGAGAGCTAAAGCGGCACCACCCCACCACCTTGCACCTTGGCAGCAGGTGGTCTGTGGCTACGTCCATGGACAGGCCCCCTTTCTCCCGTCCATCTCACCCTTTCAGCGCTTCTAAAAGTTTCTGAGCAGGGGAAGCATTTAAGCTGCTCCCTGGGGAGCAAACTTCACACAGCTGAATGACTTGCTATGCAGCAAAGTGGAAACTAAGGGGTAGTCCCAGTTCCCTACTGATTCCTCCATGCCATGCATATTTAAGAACATTCTGTATATTATGTATCCTCAAGACACAGTGATATATGCACTAATAGAGGTTAATGTGTTCATGGAGTTGCTGCAGTACCTCAGTATCATAAGACGCTTGTAAAACTCGCACTGTTTTGAGGCGAGACTGGCATTTTGCGCTTGTGGATTTTTAGCACAAAGCTAGTGCTTTGTGTTTTTACATACTCTATGACTGGAAGTATGGTGCAGGAAAGTCCCCTGGCAGAGAAAGGATGGATCCAGGCAGAGTATTTTCTGAAAACCTAAACAGATTGGAGCTTTGTGCTGGCCAGGAGGTCTCATTGCACAACAGCTGAAAAACTTCAGTGGCTACAAGATGCTGGATTATTCATGGCAGTGAAATCCAAACCTAGTAACGACACTAAGCAAGCTACTCAAAATGTAACTTAACAAGACAATCTCTATAGCAACTAGTGCCAAAAACACTTCTTTTTTAAATGGCAGCATGTTTGATTTCAATAGAAAACACTTCTGAGTCTCCTGAGACTTTTGCTGTGTTTTCAGAGGTGGTGTTTGGGTATACCTGAAAGCCAAATGGTTTACTTGTGAGAGTACAGAGATGTTCAGTAAATTACGGACTCTTAAACTGTACTTTCCTCACTTTTCTAATAACTCCTCAAACTAGGAAATACATTTTTCTTATCCATTTAATATTTTTTATTTAGAAGAGTCTTTTGTATGACTATTACACTTAGGACTCTGGCAATCAGTTTTATTTCATTGCTCTGTGGAAATGCAAGGAAGTCTTATTTGTCCTGTGCTTCTGAACCAAACCAGTAGAAACAGCAGGGACAGACCTTTCTTTCTCTTCCTGCTTGCTTGTCTCGTATACCTGAATTGCACATTTTTCTATGCTAAATTTTTCTTGTTATGTGTTTGTCCATGGCATATAATATTTGGTGCTCTATTTAATTTGGGGGTCCCTGGGTGCTATTCACTGCAAATAGTACACAGTAGTGTGTGTGGAAGGCATGAGAGAGCAGAAGTGGATGTAGAGAGACTATTCTGTTATCTTGGATTAAGCTTGGAGCAAATTAAGTGCAGGATGTTTAAGTACTAGTACTCATTTTTGGATGACTATTTGACTTTCACCTTTAGCCTCACAGCCTACCTGCACAGGCCACAACATCTCTATATCTCTTCTCTAATGAAAAAGGGCTTCAGCTCTCGGTGTGATGATGCCTGTGAAGTACCTGTTAGACAGAGGCGTCCTCTCCACACATCTGATCTGGATGGTGCTGAGCTCTTGTACGCTGCCCGGACGGCTGCCAGTGATGGTGGTGTTTGGGATGCGGTAAGTCTTTTTATGTCTTCGTGAGCAGCAAGTGCTGGTAACACCTTGTTGAGATGAGAGAGAAGGGCTGTGGCTGGGGGGTCTATTGACCGTGGAAACCTCCATACAGCTCTCTTCATAGACTTGCTCATCCACAAACTCGTGATTCTAGCCCAGAGGGATCCAACAAAGGGACAAAGCACACACAGAAAGATAATTAAAGTGAACATAATAATCATGATTGTTTAAAAGCTTAAATTGATGCAACTGAATAAACTGGGAAAGTTAGACAGCTTATTCTTTATTATGGTGTTTAGCCCATATTAGCCTGGGCTGAATACCAATACAAATGTAAATGCTGGAACAAAGTGCTCAGAGCTCTAAATAAGAAAAAGTTAATCCAAATTATTTTGTAAAATAGCATGTGATTGTAATGTAGTTTGCATTATAAATATCTATATAATCTATGAAGTGCCACAAAATAGGGGATTATGTTTATTAATAAAAATGCAAGTGGTGCTTATGTAAATGCTCTGAATGTCATGTGGAAATAAATAAGATTTATTGTATTGAATTATAATAAAACAAAAATAATAAACATTTTCCAGATGAGTTTAAAAAGCTTCCTGTTGAGTTACATGTTAGAAATCAGGATCTGAAACAGTGTTTCGAGGTATGCATCTATGTAAAAGAAGAAGATTCAATTAAATAGAAGTTTTGATTAGAGGAGATGAGACAGTTATTTAAAAGCATCCAAAAAATTCTTAAATACTGTAGATGGATGTATTGAAAGCAGTTTAGAAGACTGAGCATTTAGTTAAATGAAGTAGTCTTTATTCATGCAATTTTTCCTTAATCCCAGCATAGACAGTAATCGTATAGGGTTGTCATAGAGCTGAAGCCAAATTCAAGCAAACGGCTGGTTTACGTTGAGTCGGTAGATGATTAGGGAGAGTTTCACACATAGCCATGATTTCCACATTATCTTTGTGTGCGAAAGGGTATGAAATAGTGGTGTTACTTATGGGGGGGGGAGGACTTTACAGTCATTTTAAAGTAGCAGCCCAAACTAAGCAGAGATTAAGATACGTTCATGCAAATGTTGAGAAAGCCTCCTTTAAAAAAAAAATAAAATCTTTCCAGTTACTGCTGGAATCAGTCTGCATATCCTAAGAAAGATTTAGGGAGCATTTTCTGGCTTGTTTTGCACTCTACACAGTATCATTCACTTAAAGTTTGTTAGCCTGCTGCATCTTTGTGGATTAGAATGAGAAATATTATTTTTTACCCTAAAGAATTATGTGCTAATTGGAAAGGTGTTTCCCAGGAGAATTACATTACAGTGCTAATATAAAATATGTGAACAAAGTAAATAAAGTAACAACTGTAGCCAAGCATTTGTGACAAATGGAAATACCTTTATAGGCATATTATTTTTACTTCTATTTCTTCTGTTCTTCTGTTCTTTGCTTGGACATAGTTTGTGTGGAAATGAGTGGTGTTGAAGAATGCCAGTTTCAAGTGATATGGAATGAAAACTTGCTTTAAAATTGACTTCTATAAGGCGTATGTCAATCACTATCAAGATTTTAAATGTGATCACACAGTGGACATAAAATTCAGAGAGAAATCACATCCTGAGATTACATTCAGTGGCTTGCAGTATATTTGCCAAGAACTCTGTTAGTTTTCCAATTAAAAGTAATTTTGTCCTTCTTAAAACTTTTATGGAGCAACCAAGTCAATTCAATTCAACTCAATTCAATTTGTAGGGTCCATTAAAGAGGGTTATTAAGTGAACTTTTCATATAGACTGAAAACATTTGGAAATGATGTAATGTCTCAAGTTAATAAATTTGATTATACTTATTAATTAACTGTTCTTAAATCAGCTAAATTAGCCTCTAAAATATAACTTTCAGTGCAATTACTTTCATTATTAATATAATTTTCACAGAATTCCATAACATTGCCCAAATTGCATTTTTTAGAGTGGAAGAGATCTTATTCTATTGACTTCAAAGTGCCAGAAAAGAGAAAATATGCCTTTGCTTAGTATCATCTGGACTGATGCTTATACTAAATGATATTTCAAAGGATGAGGTGAGGCTAAGAAGGCACCTCACTCTTGCTGTTATACCATGAACCAGCAACTTGCCAGATTTCACAAGCTGAGGGCCCAAAATTTCAAGTTCCCACTAGAACTTTAGGAATGCATGATTTGACCAGGCAGTTGCAGAATACAACTTGGAACCCTTGCATATATTTTTGTGTTCATGTTTCATATGTAGATCAAGACCAGTAGCAGGATGCAACAAACAAGAAAAAAAGAAAGTAGATTCTATGCAAATTTAGGAAACAACAATACTTGCTTTATAGACTTATTCTTTGCTTTAAAAAAGGAAAAAAAAGAGTAGGCTTACGTATTCCACCATTATGATTAGAGGGAATGTGAAACTTTGGGCGTCGAATCCAACTTCCACCAAATGAATAGAATTTTTGTTCCATGATTTCTATGAGAGTTTGACAAGACCTGTGGCTACTACTAGGGTTTTTAAATATGTTTGTAATGTTCAATTGTGGAACAATTTTTAAGGCAGATTGCTATTATCAGGCTCTAGTACAAAATGTCTCAAAAATATTCCAGAAGGACCTAGCCTGAATCTTGGCAAAGAAACCACGTTATACTCTGAATAGGAAGCAAGAGATTTTGACCTACAGCATATTATATAAAAATGAATACTTCAAAAGAAAGAATGGAGAAGACATAAGCACCTGTGGGATGACATATTACTATCTCAGTGATGCAACAACCGGGCCATTCTATTTACAAAGAAATGCTGTTGAAAGGAGAACATTAAGTTATATATATACACACACATCATATTTTGATTTAGCAATGACTGTTGTGGGAAAACTTTTTAATCTTTTTTTTTTTTTGAGAAAGAACAGGAAGACTTTCACATTTATCTCTATCATATATAGCAGCAGCATTACTGGGTCTTTTAATGAAAATCTAAAACTAGACTATAAAGGTAAGGCAAAATAACAAAGTTCCTCTATGTATACAAAGCTTAAAGAGAAACCATATCATTTTCATTTCTAATTTTTATATTTATATATTATTTATATTAATTTATAATTTTTTTGAACTTGTAGAGCTAAATTTGTAAATGGTAGTTTAATGGATGTTGACCAATTTACCTACAATATAAGGTAAATTCTAAATGACAGTATAACTCCCACAAAAATACAAAAATACAAGGAGATAATTTTAGTGTGTACTATGTGAAATTCCCAAATCTACAAAGATTAAATTAAATATAACTAATATTTATGTTCTTAGTTTCCTTAGGAAATTATTAAAGAGGAAACAATGTAAATTTAGGAATGATTAGAGTTATTGCTGTGATGTTATCTGTCCAGAAAATACTATTAGTAAACATGGCACTTAGTTATTACTGAATCATAACTCTGCTGTAGTTTACTATCCTTTATGGCTGTATAATTATTCAGGTATTGACCCAGGAAAAACACAGGGAGCACGTAAGTAGTCCTTTTGATTTATAGGGAGCTTTAAGTCTAGATGAGCATATTTGGACTGTTATGAATTACATCAGTGATTTCTACAGGGATCTCTGTGTCTAAACTGAAGCCAAAAGACTTTGAAGCTTTGCACCTGCATCTGGATGAAGCACTTGAAGTTTCCAAATCGGATGCTTGGGGATCCTCTTTTACAGTCACTTCAGTGAGAACTGCATTCATATCCGAGGAAACACTCAGTAGCTCTCCTTGTACAAAAGCCCAACATTCGCTCAGGCAAAAACTTGCTTTGCCTGCACTGAGTACTGAATGTGCAAGGATTACAAATTGTGTTTTATGAACTGCACTGCAGAAAAGTGCAAATGATAACTTTATGGAGTGTATGAAAATCATACTGAAGGTCATATATACAGCTTGGCTATACTGATGTAATCTCACTGACGACAGTATCTTTCACCCTAGATGAGGCTCTCATCCAAGATCTCTCTGTTATTTATATGCAACGGGTATAACGCCTTAAAATAAGATAAAATGGCTTTTCTTCTCGGTTAACTGCTTTCATATAAAGGTTTATTAACTAGAAGAAATACTAAAAATCATTCAAAATTAGGCTGGTGTTGGAATTCACAGGAAAACATTGTTCACTTTTCTTACCGTAGTTTTTTCCAGGCAGTGAAGCAGGTGGTGGTGCTGCGTTTCAAAGGAAGAGCCAGATTTGCTAACAAAGGCCTGTTCTTCTTCACTGGAGGACTGTTAATACATAGAAAGCTGTATTATTCTAATTTGTGAACAAGAGGGCTCTTATCCAAATATTGGATCAGAACTAATCTGGGTTGTACATGGTAGCATAACTGAAGTGCTTCATCTACACGGTATAACCCAAAGCATTCTGGACCTGAGCTCTTTTGCATGTTTGTTTTTTAATCAAAATATTGTCTTTCCTTCCCTTGCACCTCCTTTTAAATGTTTCCACCTTAGGTCTTTTATGCATAGGTGGAATAGTACAATTTACAAGTGCAATCAACATGTAAGCTTTGAGTGTTGAATCAATGCATACTTAAAATTATCATCAATTTAATTGACAGTAAAATATATTTTTTTTTCCTGGGAATGTGCCTCATTTGAAGGAAATTAAACATAGTTGTCCTCTTGGGATCATTTCATAGCACTAAAGAATTTGTGGTATTGCTGCTTACACAAAAATTCATGTCAGTGATCCCAATCTGCTGAGTTTGGAAAGCATATAGCAGATGTTACTGACACAGAATGAGGAATTAAGTAGAAAGGATCCACTGTTTATTAATTGCTTTCATAATTATTCACTAGAAAGCAGAAAACTAAATAGGGGAGGAAGTGGGATAATAGAAAAGATTACAATTCAACTTTAGGATATTTGAAATCTGCATGGTAATTAAGCTATTTGGTTTTTTTAGTTCAAAGATTTGAGCTCTTTCAAGCAGGAGAGGAAGCGACGGCTCTGACTGCTCATCTTTTGTGCTAGACCGGACGGACAGACAGACCCTTCCTCCTCTTCTGGCTATAGGTTAAAGCATTCGGCTTTTTAACTCGTAGCGAACAGAAAGGGCATAGCAGAATGAAAGCCTTCCTGTATCCCTCAGGGAATTGCCTAAATGCCAGAAAATGTCAGGGATTAAAAAACACTGTGTATTCAGTCTTTCTCAGCTGGCTACAGCTTTGAGCAGCCAAGGGGCTGTCTCCGGCAGCACAGGTCGCTGTGAATCCCGGTTCCAGCTGCCCCCCATGGCTCCCACTGCTGGTCCTGGTTTCCTCAGCAGGGGTAAGGGCAGGATTTGCTTCAGGTACCATTAGATTTCAATGCATTTGAGGTAATCACCAAGATTCTACTTAGAGCAAAGTAGAGGCTTCCAGGGAACACTTTTTACTCTGCAACATCCCTCTTGTGCAAATGGTACCCCAGAGCTACTTCTTTCCCTCACTGACAATGAAGCCTGGTTTTGTCACCTGTGTTCTACTTCTCTAAAGCCAAATGAGATAAATCCAACCTACCTCCTAAGCGGCAAACACTGTACTTTATTACAGAGGCCTTCTACAGGATCTAACTCTAAAGATGTGGGTTACGCTTGAATCCAGCATTTCTATCTGGCCATTTCCCTCATCTTTTAATACCTGGTCATTGACTCTCATAAGCTTCCTTTAACAATAGTAATTGTCCAATTTATCCTTCCTTAATCTACCTCTAAAGATAACATTGCCTAAAGACCCAAGCTGACTTGCCCTGGTGATAAATAGAATAAGCTATTGCTAGGCTGTCATTAAGCTGTTTTTCTGGAGGTGGAGGATATAAAAACATTACCTGCTGCAGCTGGTTACTCAGTAAGCCATTTCGTTTGCTCTGCATGTAGGCATTAGCGCTCCCACTCTTTGCTGCACGAATTCGAGCAAGTCTGGCTTTCTGTGTAAATAGACAAATGGAAGAGTGTCACTTGTACTCATATCCATTATTCTGTTTATCTAAAACTGCTAACTGGAATCAGCTGCTTATGAATACCAATAAAATAACCACTGAAAGGCTGCATTGCATCTGTCCTCCAGGTGGAGCAAATCGTAAGTGCCTACCTATTTAAAATGCAAATGACAGAAGTTTTTATTTGTTCACATGCATCCGCTAATAAGAACAATGATTTTGGAGACGGGATTAGGCAGATCAGCGTGTGAGTGCCTCCTTTTTTCTTTTTCTTGCATTGCTGCAACTGTGCCACTCCATATGCTTTGTGGATCAGGAACATGGGCATCCATCTCAGCTGCTCCTGCAGTGAAAATCTCTTTAAAGGGGAAGAAATGGTTCAGAAAAACATAATATTGCAACTGCTGTGAGCTGGTTTCTCAGAGCCTTCTAGGATTTTAGAGTAGCAGAATACGATAGTGGTTTTTTATGCTGTCTCCCAGCTAAGTTCCTGAATGCTTGCCAGGCCTTTTAAAAGCCTTTTTACCTCTTCATGTCTATTGGTATCATCAGACTTAATACTTGTCATCATTGGTAATAATCTGCCCATAACCTGATTTTTCAGAGACTGCAGGCATCAAATTGCTGGGAGAGATCTGAGATTTCTCAGGTGAGCTTCATTGCTTGTGAAGGTGACTTTCATCCCAGAGTAGAAGGCGGCTCAGTGAAAGACACTTTGCATCCACTGACTTTTGTACAGCAGTTAAAAGCCAACATTAGGGGAAAGCATGAAGAAAAGACTCAGCCATTAATATGGAAAACAGAAGCTTTTATGGGATTTCTAGGATGGCATCCTGGTTCTGTAATTTTTGTGGCTGGTTGCATATGTAAGGAGGAGTCTGGGTTTATCTTCATGCATTGGTTTCCGATTCTGAAAGCCAAATGGTGAGCAGCATGTGGAGTTGAATGGCTGCTGAAGCACAGGAGACACAGTGAAAAACTTGAAAAACTGACTTTGATATATTAATAGGGATTTTCATATCTGATAATTACTCCGTTGATATTTTCAGAAAATAGAGGGAGCGTGCCCCCCCTCCCCCCCCAATTTCTGTGGCATTAAATGTCAGCATGAAATGATTGAGAATCCCTGAACACTTATAGAGGGAAGCAGCCTGGTCACTGCAGCCGCCCAATCTCTCTGGCATGATTAATAATTAACTGACTATGAGGAATGACTCAACACCACGCTTCTTTGCACTCACAGCCTCAAACTCACAGATCTTTTCAACAGCGAGCCAAGAAATTCATGACAGCTAACAGCAAGCATGGCTAGAATCTGGCTTATGTTATATGTCATGTATTTATTATCTTTTAATTGTCCTGAAAGAAAATAAGATAATGCTGTGAGTGTGTGAATCATTGAGTCAAAAACCTCACGGGCGGCTGCTGCCTGATTTTGTGATATATTGGCCATTTTAGAATAACACGTTGGTTTGTCACCTTCCTCAGTGCACACAGCCTTTCCAGCTATGCAGTTAACGCAGCTTATTCTAGTGGTAAGGAGCGAAGCGTGCGGATCACCTGTACAGTGTCTCTGCACAGGTGAATTCCTACCTTCCCCTTCTTCCTGTTAGCACTGAAAGGACACCTGCAGCCCCACACTCGCTCACCCTGGGCAGGTCCCCAGAGACTGAACTGGGGTAAATGTCCAGTCAGGGCTCTTTCACTGAGCACCACGGCTGACCAGCCCCAGGCAGCCTGGTGTGCTGCAGTGGGTCACCCGAGAGGCCAACGTGCCGGGCTGGCCGGCCATCCCCAGGAGCCAACCAGTGCGGGAAATGGTTAACAGCTCCAACCTGCCAGGTGCACATGGGCTCCTTGGTGGCACATCCAGGGCCAACGATGTGGTTAGGGCTGAGTGCTCAGGGATGGCCACTAAAAATCTCCTTGGGCAGGCAGAAAATAAGTTATTTTCAAGGTGGAGCTCTTCAGATGCAACACCAGCATGATGGGCTGAAGGCTGGGGGAAGAGCTTTACCTGCACCACAGAATACTCATAGGCTGGGACATGTGCAGTGGGTTATGTTCATAAATATATTAAAGGTCTCTCTTAGCACTACTGTTTAGCCTTAGGAGCTTGAGATGCTTTAGAGATGCCTTTGCAGGGAGCATGGAGTCTCATAAATAAATTATTTCAGTCACAATTTTTTTAGCTGTGGTACTTTTCAGTGTGCTCTTTATACAGGGACATTCATTAGATTTAACGAACAAACATTTTACATACATTGGTTATGCTTTTGCTTTTAGCATGCATATTCATTTTCTCTTTCAGTGATTGAAGTAGTAATTAAGTTGCAGCACCATTTATTAAAGAAATATAAAAAATATAACAGTTCATCAGACTATCTTAATGTATCAATGTGCTACAACACATATAATATGACGGTCATATTTTCCATAGGAAGATTTCAAGTTGCTTTGCAAATATGAATTTATTGTGTCTTAGAAAGCTTTCATGAGGTGGAAAGTAACAGCTTACATCTTTCTAGCTGAGACTCATTCAGATGGCCTGAATTTACATCATTTACCAAAGAGAAGACAATAAATCTGTTACCAAGATGGGAACCAGATATTATGGCTTCCATGCTTATACTTCAGCCTACAGGAAATACTCCTGAAACTGGAGGTGTTTACAAATCTGTTAAAATTATAAGATTTCTTTTCAGTGCTTCTGCCTGATTTATATCAAAGCCTATAGCCTGAGTAGTCTAGTGACTCCTCACATTTCCTATCAAGGAATCATTAAAACCTCATGTCAGCCACAGGATCTGAAGGGCTGCGCGCTGGGGATTGAATTCCCACGAAGGACACCAAAATGATGTGATGACATCAGGAAAACTGTGATTACGGAAGAACTGCATTTTCCTTTAGTCTGTGAACTGCATTTTCTGCCATGTACAGCAGAAAGGGAGTGATAACTGCCCCTTTCAACCACTGCAAAGCCCTTCCTAACTCTCCCCTTTCATGGAATATCTAGCGAAAAAAGAAAGGATTAAGTTCTCCTGCAGTAGATTATCTTCTTTGCTGTGAGGTTTTCCCTGTTAGCCATTGAACATGAAACTTTGATTATGCTAATTTTTACGTTGCCTAGGACAAAACCAATGTAGCTGAAATACAGTTCTCTTACTCTGATGAAATTCCACCATAATCATCTCGTCTGAAACTTCCTAAGGAAATTTATGATCAGCTCTAATTCTTACCTCACCTCTTGTATTTGCACTGAACTTCTCTTTTGAATGAATTGCTTTTTTTTTTTTTCTAGCTTCAAATTTTACAGCTTAGAGATGGATCCTTGTCTATGACTGCATTTATAGAAACCTTACGAAGGGAATTCACTGTTATTCAACAGTGGCTAGCTCTGTCAGTTTTAGAAACATAAACTTTTATTTTCATAAGGTTTTAAACAGTGCAAAATGTAGCACTGTGGTGTATTTACAACATCCAGCTTTTAACACTCAAGATGCCCTCAGATGTCCAGCTGTGTTAAGTAAGAGAGCTTATCAGGAACACTTTAGGGCAGGGCTTACTGTGATACTGGGAATCATTATTGGCAAGAGCTTCTCTTCAGTTTGCTATGCAAGAAGCCTATGTAGCCTAGGAAATTTAGTATTTAGATTGCTCCTGTTGTCTCTCTTTTGCTGCTCTCTGGACTACATAACTATCTTACTATCAAAACTCAAAAATTACTAATTACTTACCTTATGGTTATTATTTTTAATGATCTTGTACAATTAAAAGATAAGAATTCCTTCACAGTCATTCTGTGTATACTGGTTTTGGCTGGCACAGAGTTAATTTTTTTCTTAGTAGCTAGTATGGGGCCATGTTTTGTATTTGTGTTGTACAGTGTTGAGAACACAGGGATGTTTTCATTACTGCTGAGCAGGGCTTACACAGAGTCTAGGCCTTTTCTGCCTCTCAACCCACCCCACCAGTGAGTAGGCTTTGGGTACACAAGAAGCTGGGAGGGGACACAGCCGGGACAGCTGACCCCAACTGACCAGAGGGATATCCCATAACATATGACATCATGCTCAGCAATAAAACTAGATGGGAGTGGAGGTTGGCAGGGGTTGCCTTTGCTCTGGGACAGGCTGAGTATCAGTTGGCTGGTAGTGAGCAATTGTTTTCTTCTGCATTACTTTTTTTCTTGGGTTTGGTTTTTTCTCCCCCCTCTATCTCCATTGTTTTTTCCCCCTCCTTTTAAAATATTAAACTGCCTTTATCCTCATCCATGAATTTTTGCACTTTTACCCTTTTGCTTCTCCCACCCACCCCGCTGGGGAGGAGTGAGTGACTGGGTGGTGCTTAGCTGCCTACTGGGGTTAAACCACAACACACCAGAGCAATGGCCAAAATTGTCCAAAAATCAGTCACGTTGTCATTTAAATCATGTTTTCTTTGGTCTTTCATAAATCTACCCTATATGTTTGTTTTCAAGTGAAAAATCAAGCCCACATTTCATGCTCTGATTTTCTAATTTTCAGTAATTGCAAATAATTGACTTCAGATTAGCTGGCAATAGTTTATAGGATGTCAGCATGCATTAGAGAAGAAAATGCTGTTTACTTTGTACGTTAATGGATATGGAATTAAATAAGGTTCATGTATTTGTTGAGTTGTGCCTTGCTTTCACAATCTATTCAAATTATTGTTTAATAAAAGCAAGTTTTACATGCTTTTGTGCTAAATTCAGAAATCCTGGGTAAGTTATTCTGTTAGTTATGTTTGTCTCTGCAACCCCACTGAGATTAATAGCCCATCTATCTCCTTTAAAGAAGTCATAATGGCTAGCAGGGTTCCCTACTGCAAATGCTCAGCTCTAGACTGCCAGGTGCTATTAAGCAGTTGTTGCAGTTTGTCCTAGAACTATTTTTATATATCTTGTAATTAATTATTCATAATTTGACAGATAAATACATCATGTATGATCAATAAATAATAAAGCCAAACCAATCTTCAGGATATATTTTGCTATGTGAAGGTAGAAGACTCTATTTACATGAAAGATTTGGGTTGAATTTTATGTATTAAGTCAGGTTTTGGAGCTGATGATAGTTGTTTGGGTGTTCTGTTGAGGCACCATGCAAAATCACTCTAGGGAGAAAGTGCCTGGGCAACTAAAATTAAGGCTCCTTCAGTTATCAGGTGATGAATAATAATGTGCAGATGGACCCTCACTTAGGACTTGCTGGCTAAGAGGATACAAGGCTCTTGCCTTCAAAAGATGCAGAAAAATAGATGTATGGAAAACATGGAAGGCATCTAGCAAGAAATGCTTCATTTAGGGTAAGGAGGACATTGCCATCATAAGAGCTGCTGCAGTACTTTGGGATGGAGCAGACACCTGTTCCAAGAGCGTAGCTATGCCTCCTCCTTTCCCTTCCCTGTGCTGGCAGACATTGTGAGGGTCTAGCCATATATTAACCCTTGATACCTATCAAATACGGAGTAGGAAATTGTATCCAAGCTTACCTAAACCTTTCTTCTTCCTTTTCTGTCCTTTCCTTTCCTTTTCCTTTCCACTTCTTTCTTTTCCTTTATACAGTCACAACATGTCTGTCATTAACTTTGCCACTTGAAGGCACTGATGGGCAACCAAAATAACTTGGCCTCTTGAAGTGGTCTCTAGCTGAGAAAAGCTCCACAAATAGGATTCCGTGAATGGAATGTGGCTATCGATGGCT
>VZTV01013515.1:15421-36219 GCA_013400875.1 Anhinga rufa | reverse complement strand
CACAGAATTTGATGAAAACAATTTGAGACCGCTCCTCCACTGGTAATCAAATTCAGCAACAGGTTCAAAAGTTACCAGGGCATGACACAGGGCACACTGACCTGTACAACTATTAAATAAGCTTTCTTTCCTGGCAAAATGTTTTTTAAAGGTGGGNAAAAAAAAAAAGAGGCTATGCAAGCCTACACACTAGGTTTCACAGAATTTGATGAAAACAATTTGAGACCGCTCCTCCACTGGTAATCAAATTCAGCAACAGGTTCAAAAGTTACCAGGGCATGACACAGGGCACACTGACCTGTACAACTATTAAATAAGCTTTCTTTCCTGGCAAAATGTTTTTTAAAGGTGGGAAGAGAATATGTGACAAAATATTAATCTTATTGATTGTGCTCTAAAAAAAAAGTTACAATCTGATTGCAGAGGATATGACATTTCGTGGCTACTAAACCTGTCTTAAAAATGAGTATGTTGGAGCTTTTCCCCTTTTTAGTAAAGCAGGCCAAAGAAACATCCCCCCAACCAAATACCAAGGGTTTTTTTGACTTTTGAAATCTAACCCAGTATTTCCTGCTATAAGGCATTCACTGGGAAGACATGAAAATCCAGGCAGTCAATGGGCCCTTTAGGAAACTAATTTTTTTTTTTTCCCAGCATAGAGAATTGCTCTATTATATTGATAAAAATACACACGTTGCCACAGTGAAAGCATCCATTGAACTTCAGGGCAGTAAATGAGAAACAAGATGTAATTTTCCAGTCTGAGGCAGAATTTACTATTTGTTTTGGGTTTTTTTTCCTTCCCCCGGACTTTCTTTCCCCCTTTCTTTTTCCCCCCAACAGATTAACAACACTCCCAATGAAGAAATCACAGCAAAGCAGAAGCACCAAGGCAGACGTTCCCAACGTGCGGCACCACTTCCAGCTAATGCAGAAATGGTGCCCATGGAGCCAAACCTCACCAACTTCACCAGCTGCGCTGCACTAGTGACTTCTGCCAAGATGCTGAGCCCTCCCCATTTGAGGTGGAAATCTCTCAGACTCAAACCCAGCAAAGGCTATGCTCAACTGCAAGGGAGGATTTAAGCCCTATTAGTGCATCTGCATGAATGCTTTGTTGAATTAAGACTCTGCCCGTTTACACCTTTTCCTGTTATAATTTCTCTCTGGGCAATCACTAAATCACATAGGATCTAATGACCTAATTAAAACATTTCTTAATGCTTACAGCATTTGTGATGCCAGCTTTCAACACAACTAATGGCAAATGAAGGTTAATAACTGGTAATTATCATACTCCTTTTAAGATTTTGTTTTTAAACAAAAGAGTGAAAATATGAAAAATAAATCACTGCAAGAAAAGAGCAAGCACATATGCCATTCCTGAACAGCGTTAAACACTATTCACAAGAATACATAAGCTATAAAGGCCAAATATTAAAAACATTCAAGGTATTCTAGCAGCATGAATCTTAGAGACTGCACATACTCAGAATTTCAGCTTTTAAAAGAGCCACCTGTAGAAAAAAATATCAAAATACTACCTTACTAATCTATAGAAATCAGACTGATGTCTTGCTAAGATAAAATTACTGAAGTTCATCCTCTAACTTTTCATTGCTCTGTAAACAAGCTGCTTTGATACAACTGTTCTTTCACATATGTATGCCAACCAGTCCCCATGCCCCATTTTTACTAATGGAGCTTCAAATTTACATATTAAAAAAAACCCTTTAGAGAAATAATAAGAAGAAGAATTTTAAAAATCAACACTATAGAAGTCAGAGCAGCTCCATGAACAGTTTGTATTAACAGCTGCTGTAAAACCAGTGGGAACACAAGCCTACATTAAAATAATATTTAAGATTCTCACAAGAGACTAGCAGATTTGCAGAAATACGGAATGATATTCAGAAAGAAGCCAGTGCTTGGACTTGTCTACTCAAGTGTGTCCTTCAGTAGGAAAAGCTGGTCTTAATGCAACGCCTCAATGCTATTCAGGCTCAATAGGCTCTTTCTTACAGAGGCAGATGCTAAAGCCTTATTGACCAGAGCCCCCAGTGTACCACAAGCTCTAACCAGAAACCTAGTTTCCTCCAATAAAAGGAGGATTTGTTCAGATTTCAAATTTGCAAATATTAGGAAAATTACTGAAAAGAAGATTCAATTAAGATATCATTAAAATATCATGTTTAAATCCCTTGGACCCTGGCTCTGTCTGCAAGTGCTGCCCTGGAGAGGAACAGAGACAGATTTTGAACTCGCACTTAGGAGCTTTACAAAGTTGTAGCCTTCACACTGCTCAAAGGTTTTTTTATGCAAAGTAATTTTATTCAAAATGAACGCACGTGTCTTCATTAGCTCAAGAAATTTTCAGGAACAGGTCTGTGCAAAAGCACCTCACTTGGATACTGTAGTCAGGGGGGATAATGCTGGCCTGAAAGTAAGTAAAGACGTTTGATGCACAGATAAACCCCCAGCAATTGGAGCAAATCAACAGGTCTCCACTGTAAACAGATACAAGCAAATCATAAAAAATGCCCTAAATCTGAGAGAAATCATTGTAATGAAACACACACATAGTTTCTTAAGACTGTGGAAGGCATGAACCTTCTTCATAATCAATGACTTAAAGCAAAGTTACCAAGTCCAAGGGCTACCAAGTAACCCTGAAGCGAACATTCTCAATCCCCTGAGTCAGAACTGGTTATCTCTAGCAAAGGCGGCTAAAATTTTCAAGTACTATTATCCCTTTTTTATTTCTTTTGGGGCATGAGTCATACAAAGACCTTTATTGGATCTAACCCCATGTGGCTTCCCTTCAATTTTTTAATTTGATCTGACAATTATGACTGTAAAGCACAAATTGAATTTTTAAGCCACACTGAAGTAAACACTCAGCAACATCTGCTTTGTTTCCATTGTTCATTTAAAACTTACTCAGAACAAGAGAAGTTTTAGATGCTCCTTCATCATTAGCTGACATTCTGTATTTAAATACTTCTTTCAGCTCTCCTTTTATTTAGGGAAAGTAACATACGCCATTTTACATCAAGACTAAAGAACAGAGAAATCTTCCCTTAGTCCTCTAATGAGGGCAAAATCATCTGAACAATGGCATCACAGAAATTATACCAGCTGTTAAAAAAAAATAAATAAAACCAAAAACCAAACTCAGCCACCAGTGTGTTACTACTATAGTACAGTCCTAAAACTCCCCATCTCCATCCAATTCAAAATGAAGGGCTGTTCAAGGATTCAGTCACCTGCTTAAAAAAATTAAAATCAACAGTGCAGAGAAGAAACCAGCACCAAATAATTAGGAACGGGGTGAGTGAATTTAGTACTATGTATCTGCAATATTGATGGATTCAGGCATGTGCTATGCATATATAGCTCTGCTTTTAAGATGCAAGATGCAGTTTGCTCTCGTGTCTTTCTCCAAAGTTCTGCGCAAGTTGTAAAATGAGTTTGCACGATGCTGAGGTTCAGTTCTGTCTGGTTTTATTGGAGTATATTAGAAACAGCGGGAAGAAAGAGAAGAGAAGGAACCTTGCTTAGCAAATTACCATGCATAAATATACACTTATATCTATATGTATATATATGTACATGTTCCTACACACACATATACATATGCAATATATATATATATGTGATGTTCAGTGTTCCCTAGAGCAAGAGACTTAGCCAACATATTGGAGACTGACCTTCAGAGCACCTACAGCTGGAAACAGGAAGGCTGCGAGAGCCACCAACACCCCAGAGAAAACCTTATACACGTTCTGAGCAGCTCTGCACTCCCCACACTGTCCCGCAGCTTGTGCTACTACCATGCAGCTACACAAAAATCAGCTGTAAACCAGCCAGGAAACCAATCCCAGGCGAAAACAGCCCAGCAAGAGCTACAAACCCAATGTAGATTTTAAAATTAGAGCTTTGTTTCCCAGCCTGGTTCCCCATACAGCCACAGAAACAGATGGCAAAATGAAGGGGTTTGATCTGGGGGTGGAAGGGAAGCAGCCAAAACTTGCACTGGAACATCTGTCCAAACTGCAGCTCTCGGGGACTCAAGAAAGGCGGGGAGAAAAAAATTATTTTTTTTTTTGAGCCTTAAGAGGCTAGTAGGATCTATGCACACCATATTCATAGGACATAGCTTTGTTAGATAAACCCTTAATTTGTCAGGGATCAGGAGCTTAGGGCGCAATCTGGGAAGCTCCTCTCCCACCAACAGGCTCAGCATCCCAGGGCACCTACTTGAGGGATGCCTTCCCACACAAGTAGAGGCAGACATGTCTCCCAGCATCTGCCTTTTCAGCACCTTCACAGACTTTTATGTTTCAGTCCTTGAAAGTAAAAGGGAGAGTAGAGGTGTAATTGCTCAGTTTTGCAGGCTACTACATGTTCTTGGGGAAAAAAGCCATGAAGGTACAAAAGCACACGATGGGAGTTCCACTCTAAACATACAGGACTGCACAAAAACTAACAGGAGGGATCACTCCTATTCCACCACGCTCGCATTTATTTTTGTGATATTTAAGGTAAATGCCTTACACCAATTCAGCTCTTGCCAGTTCTCCTTTGAGTAACTGAGAGCTCCTCCTGGGCACAAGCTCTGTGAAGACCAGGGGCCATTTCAATTCTTCCCCATGCACTTCCCGCTGGATCAGCTTTGCTGCACCAGGTACCAGCTTATCACACAGATTCACGTTTAAATTGGAAAGCACTAGAAGCTAAGGAGATTAATTTCCTGGGGCAGGATTCACCTCCTCCATCTTAAGGTATCTGCAATGTAAATGTCTCCATCTGAGTTTGTCACCTTAGCCTTCCCTTACAGTCAGTGGAGACAAATAAGCTTTTTAGGGTGCAATTCATCTGACCTTTTTTAAATGTCTACATGAGAAGGAAAGGAATCACGCCTCAGAAGCGCCTGCCTCTTTCCATTAGCTAGAAGGCCAGTTTAAATTATTAGCTTGCATACAGACATCTCTGTTCAGCCAGATAAACTAACCTACCTCATCCTTCTCCTTTTTAAAAACAAAAAAGCCAAAAAAAAGAAAAAAAAAAACCAAACCCACAAAATCAAAACAAAACACCACAAAAGCCACACACACTAATCCCACAGCAAAAGGAGGGGGCAGAATAAAAGAATAAAATTATAAAAATATCAATTAGCCAAACAAACAAGCCAGAACAATGCCTGCTTCCTGTGCACCACACTTCAGCACTGCAATAAAAGCTTGCTAATGAGCCTGTTAACCATCCCAGGCTTATCCACTAGCAGCCTACAGCAGCAACTGGCTGGCCAACCACCAAACATGCCCCGGTGGATGCTCTCCAGCTGCGGCAGCATCTCGCTCTGCAAGGCTCAACCCAACTCAGTGACTGGGCAGGTAGCAGGAGAACAGGCAGGCTGCTCACTGGGATGCTTTTCTACGTATTTGACCACCTCAAATAACTTTGTTCAGTTATTTCAGGAAGAAGAGAAAAAGGTAAACTCACAAGAACACCATACTCCTCAAAAAGCAGCCAGCAGAAGCTCAAGCAATTTGGAGCCAAGTTGTAAGGAAAAGTTAAGCATTTGTCAGTATAAAAATATACACAAGTAGAATCCAAGCATCAGCCACTATGTCTGCATAAAGTAATAAAAAAAAAAAAAATCTATGTCTTTGCTCCTTTCACATCCAACCTATAACAGGTGTTATTTCTGGAATAGCAACAACTTCTAAGGTATCTCCAAAATTCACAGGCTTTGGTATATCATGATTTTGGTGAAGTCACTGTACACATGCAACTTCCCAATGGAGTTTTCAAACATCATTTTCACTCAGTGGTATATGTAAGGCTGTCTAAAGAGAAAAGACACGAAATGATAAAGGTCAGCACAGGGGCTGAAGGAAGTTCAGCAGACGGATCATGTGGAACGAGGAGATTACACCGTGCCACGCTCGTACAACTGAACTCAATACTTCTGCTGCTGGTACCTGCAGGCGATGACCCTGTTGATGATATGTAAACACTAACCTGTAAGTTATTACTTATAGGTAAAAGAATATGACAAAACATTGCACTTTTTAAAGAGATTTCAATTTCCCCACATATTTTAGCAATATTGTGAGTCACCACTACATTACTTTTCATATGTGTCTCCAAATTGAACAGAGCAGATCTTCGCAAGCCTCTTCAAGCAGATGCACTCTTTACTTTTCCAGGAAAACTCTTATCCAAGCTAACATGCAGGAAAGTTCAAGTCCACAACATTCAGCTCTCAATTAGCTGCTTTTTTTAATTAGCTACAAACACTATATCCAAAGACTGTATCAGCAGTGACTGGCCTGAATCAACACACAGTTTTTGAGGAAAACAAATAAAGCGAGCCCTCACAAGGAAACCTCTGCTGGCCTTCATCCAAGCACACAAACTAAAGGGCATTTCCATATCACTTCGAAGATTTCAGAGCATTGGCCAAAGCCAAATTAAAATTAATAAGGGAAAGTAGGCTTCTTCTCAGTTTAAAAGTGAAAACTGACTCTTCGTTATACACTTATCTGACAAAAGCAGTATAGAGACAAGGACAAGAAAATCATACCAATATGAAAAAACAGGAAAAATATCTTTCATTGGCCAGATATCCTAAAATGTAAATAAGATGAGAATCGATATTCAAAGTGGCAAGAAAAGGCAAAAGGGAAGGAAGAAAAAAAAAAAAAGTCCCCTCCCTTCATAAGCTCATTGCAGCCAGAAAATGGAGGAAACCAAAAGGCTGTCTGCTCATCCTCCTCCATCAGCACATGCCAGTATCTTTTTTGCCATGACGTAACATCAGCACCTTGAGCTGAACACTGCAATGAAAGCATTGCAAGGCAACGTCAAGATATCGTAACATGATTAATTTGTGGCCCCCAGCAGGTCTTCCCAGATGATGAAGTGTCTTGCCAGGTGCTCAAATCTCGGTACCAAGACCACAGACCTGCATTAAACAAAGCACCGCTCCTGCTAATATTTTATCTCACCCTTTTGATGAAAGATGTCCTCTCGTTTAATTTAAATAATTGCTCCATGTTACAATACCATCAGCAGATACACATACATCATCTTTACATACCCTGGATGTCTGATGTAATGAATCTGGAAATGGAAGTGGAAAAACTGTAAGAAAATAAGAGTAGGCGTCCAGCTGGGAAAAGGGTGAGGTAGCCAGGCATCAGCCCCTGCTTTGCTGGAAGGGAAAACACTTGTCAGGGCACAAAAGGATCCTCATTTCTCCCCTCAAACAGCAGAAAATTAGTGAGGAGGCTGGAAACTTAACATAATTGCACAGCCAGCTTTGAACCTTATTACTGCACAGACACACAAGTTTAACTGCATGGTGATTAGTCCTTACACTCTAACATGCCAGAAATTAGGCATGTTAGGCAAAATTAGGCAAAAATTCAACAGGAGTAGAATGTAAGCAGTGTTGCCAAGTGGAATAATTCAGGTGCGCCGCAGCAAGATACCTTGTGCTGCCTCCAGTGTGGGCATTCTCCCCTTCTCATAGGTTTTGTGTAACACCTGGCCAGGTGGATTCCCTCAAGTTGTAGGGTGATGTTGTAAGGAGGAACTTTCCCTTCTTTGTGGCATTTGCGTAGCATTAGTTTTTGCCATTAAGAGCACTAGCACATGTGGGACCTTCCACAGGAACTGCAGCCCAAAGCCCACACAACTACATAAACTCCTCAAGTTCTGCACAGGTGACTTCCAGACAGGGAAACAGGACCATAAAATACCTCTTGGTACAGGAGCAGCACTGTTCCCATGCACCTTTGCCAAGGGCCACAACATCTCTCAGGAAGGGAAGCATCAGTGGTGCTTTCACAGCATGCACCAACCCAACCAACACACACAGCATGTATAGCAAGTAATTTTTAAATTAAAAACATTGGCTTAGCTTTAGGAGCAACAGAATGCTAGTAAAAGAAATGCTACCTCCTTTTTTAAACAGCCACCCTAGAAATTTATCTGTAATGGATTTTTCTTCTCATTTTAGAGTCCCATTAAGAGTTCAAAATTAGGTGAAATGCTATAGTACTGCAGCACTTACATACAAAAGAAAGAAAAAATTATACCAAGTTACCATTCCTAGTTCAGAAACAAATTACCAGACTCAGCTCAGAAACCACTACATACGGAGTTACGTAGACCAAGTTACTTCTGCAGAAAAGCAGAAGTCAAGTAGACTTCGGTCCAGTGAATTTTCCATCTTCATTTTCCTGACCGACTTCTAGTTTAAGCAGATCATAATGGGACCATTACTTTTTCTAGCAGGCTGTGCTTTCATATGCAAGTTTCATCTGCTGAAAGAACCATTTTAAAAGGTTTGGGTTTTTGGGTTGGGTTGTTTTTTTGTTTGTTTGTTTGTTTTAAGGCTGGATTATAACCTAGCTTCCATTCAGGTAGCCAGATGAGACATGGCCTGTCTGAGCACCTCAATGAGCTCATGCCAGGGCCAAGAACACCCATCATCCTTGTACAACCAACAAAGCAGTTATAAACACGGCTCTCCTTGCTCCTACCCTGCCCCGCTGTTCACCACCATCCCAGAGGGATGATTTCATTGCAGGCAGCTTCAGCAGCCGCAGCACTAAACCAGCCCTGGGGACACCATCTAGGATGCTCAAGAGGATCATGTTTGCTGGTCTCTGACCCATGGTTCTGGGCTTGCTGTCTCTTCTACAAAGACAACTCTTATCCAGCTACAGATCTATGGAAAAGCCCCTTAAAATATGCCTGTAAGCTACATATTTACAGGCTGTATTCCTCAGAATACCACATACGCAAATCACCTCGCAAGCAGAAATTATCCCTCAAGCTGAGGCAAGCATCATGGAAAAATACGCAGGGCTCCCAGACACATGAATTCCTGCACTTTACAGCCAGCCTCATGAGTCTACGTTCGGCATCTGGTGGAATTAGCTGTGCACCAGGAAAGAAAAATGTCTCTGTAATTAAAAGTTATCAGAAAGTCCTAAGAGCCCTACAGCTTTTAAGAAAAACAACCACATTAACCAAAGAGCAGGGAAGATGAGCAGCTGGAGCATTAAACGCTAGAAGACTCCTAAGCTAGCACCTCAGTATATCATTAAGGCATGGAGCTCATTTCTTCTCCCGACTCCTGTAAGGGAAGGTTTTGGTTTTACCTCTAGAAGGAGAAATCACTTAATCACCATCTAACCTGATGTAAAGACAGCCGGTGTACAATGCAGGGGAGCAGCAGGGCAGACGGGGATTGATCAAAACACAGTTTTACAGCGGAGGCACTCTGGGACTCCTTTCATTCACAAGCAAATTTTCTATATAAAAAAGGCTCTTTTGCAATAGAAGACTAAGCTGCTCAGAAAATTCACATCTCTCACCCTCAGAGATCACCATGAGTGATTCTTACAAGTCCACTATTAAAAAAAAAAAATAAAAAACCAAACAACATTCTCAGGTGTTCGTGTTCCTTCTCATCTTCATCTTGGGAAAAGCAAGGCATGTAATTGTGTATTAACAGCTGAAAGTCCTGTGCAGTCCACATGTTCAATGAAATCTTATCCCTGTGAGCTGTATGGAAAACTATAATGAAGTTGACTGTTTTGCTGGAAAAACAGATATATACCATTGCATCTCTGATAATGCTTCAAAACTGGAAGCCCCATTTACAGTATTTTTCCCCTGGTGGAGGATTCCACAGGAGCTGTGCTTAATAAGAAAGCACTGTGTTTCCAATGAAAAAAAAACAAGGAAGACGAGAATATTTACCAACATTATGCGTTTTCTCATTGCTGGACACATACAAGAGGTGAACAGCCTCTGGTGAACCCTGCCTTCCTTATGCATGGACTAGCCTCCTTCCCTTAGTCTTACTGATTTGATGGGACTATTATAAACTAAAGAAGAGATTAAGGACATCAGCACCAACCCCAAGAGTCAACTACCATGTTTCTCCGGATTGTTGTTGGTGAATTTTTGTTTGTGGGTTTTAGTTTGTTTTGTTTTGTTTTTATTCCACAAAATTTAAGCATCTTAAAAGCCCTCGCTAAAGGATAAGATTATTGATACAGAGCTCGATATGTATATGCATCACTTGATATGCCAAACGATATGCCAACAGGGAGGTCGCTAAGCATGCAAAGCTTGGTCCAAAAATAACTCTTGGCAGAACTGGGGCCTGATTCTACAACATATGATAATTTCCCTACATATACATCCTATTCTCACTCCTGTGCACTTATATTATCTTCTCCCCTCAACCACATTGCAACTCCCTACACCAAAAAAAAAGCCCAAACCCCAAAAACATGTTGCACAGCTATCTCACTGTCACATCTATTATTCAAGAAAGGTCTCATTGAATAAATGTCTGTTCAGAGGCTCTAAACAAATTTCATTTCTGAACACCACTGTCTGCAGCCCAGCAGGCCATTTCACCAAGATAAGATCACACATTTAATCAAACGCTTCAAAAAAGAAATACACACCAAGTTTGCTTAATAATGTCAAATAATAAAAGTGCAGTGCTGGCAGCATACTAATTTTTAGTGCTCTTTCTTCTTTGGGGGTTGTCTCAATAGTCAAGGTCAACCGTACATGGGATTTCTTCTAATTAGGATTTCTGGTGAAGGCTAGACCTGCTTACTCTCACCACTTAGCCATGGTTTTCCCTAAAATGAAGACATCTCTCTTTCATTTTAAATTAAATCACTGCAGTATCCCACCCAAGTGTGACAGACAAAACTGCATAGCTCTGCTAATTCAATAGAGAATGTAAAAGAAAGACAACAAAAAAAACACATCTTTGTGGTCAACAAGGAACCACCCACACAAATGTCTATGGTATAAAAAGGAAAAGTCATTTACAGGGGGGAAAAAAAAAACAAAAAAAACAAAACAAACACATGATTATCTGCTTGGTGTTTGACTACAGCTCCTGCTGCAACCCAGGAGAGACCTATTTGAGTTAGGAATTAGGAGTGGACTTGGCACCCCTAGGTCAACGTATGCTTTGCCACTTATTTTACTGTAGTAATAGGAGGAGGAACCAGCTCAAAGAAACTGCATTATGTTACTACTACTGCAAAATACATCTATATTACTACAGACCAGACTTCCATGATATTCTTCGCTGATTTGCCTATTTCTTTGGTAATTAATTTTTTTTTATTTAAGTGTCTAGCTTTACCACAATGACTACTGCTGGAATAGGCTTTGCCCCAAATTACACGAACCCTGGACCCTCGCTGTGCTCAAGCTCGCAGCTTGAAAAGGGTCAAACAAAAGCTGGCATCCTCACTCTTACAGCCTGGCCTATGGGTTATCCCGTCTGCCCTTCATTCGCATAGGCTGAGGGAGTGATCAAGCATAAAGGCATTGGAGAAGACAACCCCCCCATCTGCTGCTCCCAAACCTGGAGGAGACAAACAGCAAGGCAGCTCTTAAGATATATTCCCCACCATATCCCATTCTCCCGGCTGCAAACATCCCCACAGACACTGTGGAGGGCCAGATTCTCCTCTTCAATGGGAAAATTACAACTTCTTAGTTTAGGCTGGCATAAACAACTGCTTCAGTCTACTGGTCAACATCTTTCCACAGGTGCTTGAGTTCTACCCAACATCTCAGACCCACTGCAAACACAGAGCTGCTCAGGTGGGAATACCCTCATGCAATCAGTGATGTGCACCTGTATTTCTCATTAAAACAAGGATACTTGCACAGGTACAATTCCTTTGTCACATTTTAGCCTTCCTTTGGAAAATCAGCGATGTTATATGGAGAAGTGCTCCCCACTCCCACAATCGAAACGCATGGCACAGACTTTAGGAAGACTCATTGCAAATTGGTGACCTACTTAAGGAGATCTATAAAGTGCATTACTATTGTAATTGCGGATCGCTTGTCAAAAGGTCACAAGTTATCACTCTATGCAGCATAATCGCTATATTTTAAATACCTATCAGGATGAATTTTACACAAGGAGACACGCATCATTTTGCAGTCATACCAAATAAAGCAGTGATTGTAACATTACTGTCCTTAAAAAAAAAAAAAAGTAAAACAAGGGGAAAAAAAAGACATACAGCCATTCTACACACCTGCACCCATTAAAGATAATCCAAAATGACATTTTCTTGAAGAGGCCTGTGCTGTGGGAGTTGCAAGTGCAGTAGTCACATCATAATTTCCCTCGGAAGGAAGTGGAATATATACACCACATTTCCAAATGATTAAAGGCCTTGATTGCAATATCCAAAGGAATAACATTTTAGATCACACACACAGTTCCAACAAGGTCGAGCTGAGGTGCAGTGCCCAATATAGCAATCTGTGGTGTGCTGGAAACAAGAATGGCTGTTCTCTGGATACTCTGGATAAGCCATCTACTACAGGATTATAGATCAGTTCTCTGTACCTCCAGATAGCCTTACCATAAAAAGTTATTTAGGACAGAATCCAAAAGCCTTTTGTCACAGGGGAGAAAAAAAAAGTAGGGGGAAGAAAATATGCAAAAGATGCAAAAGAACACACAGACGAAAGTGACAAATTACATGGCAATTATTCCTGGATACAAAACCTGCAGTGTACATGTTGCTGGGGGTGGGGGGGAAGCAACAAAAACCTGTCCCCTTTGAGGTGAGTGACGGAAATTTGCACCATTTCGAAATGACAATGTGTCAGTCAGTAATACACACATGCGCTAAGGCAGCATTAAAGAAAAGGTGTTAACATGATCCCCAAAATACTCCTCAACTCTCTCCAACAGTGAAATCTATACAAAGAGATGGCTACGATGGGTGCTTTTTCCTCCAGCAGTCTTTGGAACAGGAAAAAAAAAGAAAGGAAAAAAGAAGAGAGAAAGGAAAAAAGAAGAAAGAAAAAAGAAATGGAAAAATAAGAAAACAAGGCGGGGAAAAAAAAAAAGAGAAAAAAACGATAGAGCTATTGAAAATCTCCTTACAGGGTCAGCTGTCACTGGAATGCATTTGAGTATTCAGGGTACCCACCCATGCAGAACATCAAAAACTGGGCTCGGGTCCCTCCCCTATTCTCACGGGCTTAAGCCATGGCTTGGTTTGCGACTCGGCGCTGAATAGCGAGGCAGCGCAGTGCCTCTGCAGGGCTTGTAAACAGCAAGACCCGCCAATCAAACAGAACCGGGGTGTCGCTTCTGCTTAACGCTTCCCTCTTCTCCCGGCATCCGCCAACACAACACACCGGGTACATTAAAAAAATAAAACCAGCCAACAGCTCGGCAGCTCCTGGTGCTAGCCTCTTTCGAGCTAAACTCCCCATCTAACCTAGATCAGCCCACGGTTAGCTAGCGTACTTATCTCTAACATACCCCTGCTCCTCGCTTGAAGGAAAATGCTAACATCCCCAAGAAAGCTGCAAACAGCACTTCTGCACCACAGCGACACTTCTCTTCTGCTCTCTGAGGGCAGTGAAAAAAATTCTCATTAAAGCAGGCTTGGGATCAGCAACTTCAGAATGGGAACAGGCTGCTACAACAAATAAGCAAGGGCCGGCACCAGCTCTGATAAAACGTGTGGTTGCTCAGCACATCTGAAAACGTGGTTGTTTTATTTTGGTGTCAGACTGCTAACCGAGCAACTCAGTTAAAATTTTAAAACTGCAGGCCTGTGCATAAGTATTTTGTTATTATTGTCCATCACTGCACCTACATCCCAAGAACTCGAAAAAGAATCAGAAAATCAATAGGGAGAGAAGTTTTTCCAGCAACAGAATAAAAGTCTATGCATCAGCACCATCATTTCACAAACAAAAGTCTATGTACGTGCACACACAGATGCAGGTACATGTGTTTTGGATAGAGACGTTGTTCTTGGATACCTCCTTCTCACTTCCCCAAGTCCGACCAAAAAAACCAGAACTGTGTCTGTTCCCCAAACTGTGATATTTATAAGTCTATATGTGTCTGCTTATAATAAATGGATGCTCCAAGACTTCATTAGTCAGAATGTTTCTATCCCTCTGATTTTAAACAGTGTTCATTCATTCAGCATCCTCACCCCTCTAACTAGGTTCTTGGTTCCCACAGAGTGGGAAAGAGACTTACTGTAAAAACTCATGTGCATTGTATGCCGATGACTGCTACAAGCTAACTACTTGTCGTTGGTATAAAACCGCTTAAGAGTCTTATCCAAAGGTGCCAGGTTTAGACCAGACCTCTTTTCAGAACAGTGCTGTTTAGCGCTGGCACCTTTGCACAGGACTTTATAGTAGGGCAATTCATGATTACACTTTAAGCACCACTTCTACAAAAAGTACAGAGAGTGCTATTTCACTTCATTTTAGCTTTGCATTGCTGTAAGAAAACATTCACGTTGATCCTTTGTATTTATGACATTTCGCTGCAAGTTTTAGAAACACATAGTTCCATTGCAAAGCTCAAAATCAATGACCTTACTTGGTATAAATCAATGCAACTGCAATCAATCAGTAAAGCTATTACAATTAATAGTAGCAAAGCTATGATCCAACCTACTCAAAATACCGTGCAAAATATTTCAAAGCTGTTACCTGTCAGGTATCCACTGCAATGAATCGGAGTTGTGCTACAGACTGCTGAAGCATTAGGTTTGTAGCCACCAAAATAATTCCCATGTAATTACTCTCATGCTGACTAAGGTGCTTTTAAAAAAAAATAATTAAAAATCCTGGTAGTGTGAGGTCATACATCAATAGACGCTTTGTAAAAGTTTATTACTATTAGGCATTTAAATGGAATATATAACTGAGTATTGCCTAATTAGGACAGCTTCCAAACACTTCTTTGCTTCCTTCAGAATGGTATCTGTTTCATGACCCCTGAAACCAAAAGCAGCCAAGTCTCAAATGGAAGTGTCTAGATTTCAATTTTCGACTGTTTTCATAAGCAGATTTTAGAAGCGTGCACAGATTTCAAGTCTTCACCTGCGTACACAGCTTTGTTCAGCCTGAAATGCCACCTCTGGCAAAGACATTACAACACAATTAGTAGAAACATGATGCTGAAGCAGGGGAATGTTTTTTAAAAGATACCACATCTGAGATTCTGGAGCATCTTCCCTTCACAGGGAACACAACAGAAGTGCTCCATTGACTACAGCGGGAACCCCATCGCAGATGCAATGATACCCCCCATGGATGGGAGTGGGCCTGAAGAAGTAGAGATGAAAGTTTAAAAAGGGAGGAAAAAAAGAAAAAAAAATAAAGAAAGAAAAAGGCCATTTAAAAATGGTTTAGTCCTCGTTCCTCTGCCAGAGGAAAACTGAGGTTTCAGACAGGCTAGGAAAAATTCCCAAACTGAGCACTGCTTAGTAAGTAAAACAGTGGTCCAGAACACTATAAAAATTAAGTTTTTCTTGCTTGAAAAGACTAGCTACCTTGCTATAGCTACAAATGCTTGCTGCAATGACCGTTAAATGTATCCGCCTTACAGCCAAAATCAGAAGGCTCTTTGAAAAGACCACTAAGTAAAAGTTACAGTGTCACGGTGTCCTTAGAGAAGTTGTCTTAAAAATTAATGCTTAGCTTGCACCCAGGAGACACATGCGTTTCAGACTGCGCACTGTAGAGATTATCTAGTGAGGAACATAAAGCAAGCATTACACTGCAAACTTGGGAGGCTAAAAACAGGCAATGGGATAACATCTCAGATAGAATCACATCACAGATTTGAGTAGGAGGTGGTTTCCTTGCCATTAAAGTAGCCAAGAATTAAAAGTAGATGCTTAAAAGCAAGCTCCTCCTTCTTCTACTTCAGCAGCCTGAGCTGGGAGCTTCCACTGCCTGCTGTCACCAGGATGAGATCAGGGAGTGCTGGAGCATCTCAGCGCCTACAAAAACGAGGACATATTTACACATCCCAAGCAAGGATTAAAGAGCCTGTATTAAGTGCGGGTGAGGATCATGACAAAGATTTGCCACAGCAGACATGAACCCAGGAGACAACACAGTCAGAGGCCAGCATGCCAGACTGCCTTGCCTGGGACAGTTACATTCCTACAAACAGCCCGGGGCAGACTGAACTGTTAAAAATGACACGTTTCCTAACTCTCCATCCTATAGACACCTGAAAGCATCGCCTATAGACATAGCAGAGACTGAAGCATGAATGTACACTCAAAATTTGGCATCACAGTGCATTTCTAGTATTCACACCCCAGCAGGAGGGCATCTATTGAATAAGAAACAGATCAGCAGGGAAGAACTGGGAGTCCACATGAACTATGGTAAGCAACTCTTCAAAGCTTCAAAGCTCACCAAGTGCATCCCACCCCAATAAGCAACCCATCATCAAAAGTGGCAGGAAAACACTTCTTTATTTCGCAGGGCTGTCCCAGTGTCTCAGTGTTGTTCCAAGCAATACATCAATACTGTGATGCCTAGCTCTCAGAGCAGTACAATCATTATCGCTCCAAAACAATACTTCTTGAGTTGTTCCTCCAAACCTCTCTGGTGATGTGCAAGAATGCTCTAAGGAATGCTCAAATCGCTCCAATAACAGCACTGGGCTGTTTCCACAACCACCAAGTAACATAATTAAAAATAAAGAAAAAAAAAACCAAGTTATTTAAAGCACAAAAAGCCTTGTGCCCATCCTCCATGTTTTAGCTTTTCCCTGATCCATTCTTGCTCCCTGTATTCCACCTCTTTCATCAATCTTCAGCCCATCCTTTATAGTGTGTCACACATGAAACGGTTTCCTAGTCAATCTACACCAGTCCCAACACTATTAGTATTAAAATCCGTACTAATAAATCACCCGCTCCCAGGACTACTCCATTTACAGAGACTTCACTCTCCCGTGTGCATCTCATTTACTTGTGTTGATGATGCATACGCTCATGCTCTGAATGTGAAAACCCTGATGGCAGCATCAGGCCCTCCAACTGACATGCTGAACAAGGCTAAAAGTCATGCATATTCCTCCCCAGTCCTGGCCGATAATTTCATCCACCTGCCTCTGAATATTTATTTATTTAGGTTTATAACAGCCCTGTGAGGCTGGGCAGCACGCAGACACCCAGCTCATCAGCCAGCCGGCTCAGCGCGCCTGCCTGCATCTTCACCTACAAACCTGCTTGCATTTCCCTCCCAGCCAGCAAAGCGCACCAGCTTTGTTATCGCACTGGGCACAGCAATTTGTTTTCTGCTGTGGGAGGAAAAAGTCTCTTCTGCAATTAACGCCAGGACAGGCAAGCCAAGCACCTCCACCGCATCACCCCTGGCAGGGAGGGACACGGTCCCCATGGCATCCCAACCTGTGGGACACACAGCCAAGCACCAGCTGCAGCAAAGGAGGGGGACTGACCCAGCAGGTGCTCAGGGATGATTTTCCTAGACTGAGACACAAGCTGCTCCGTCATCTCCAGAGGGCACCGAGAAACTGAAAACTCAGATCCTACTTTCGTCAAACAAAACATCCGAGCAAGGACTTGCCTGCCTTAAACTTAATAAATACCATTAAAATCTCATTGCCCCTCAAAGCAGGACTCTGTTTTCACTGCCATCAATCTGTGCTGCCATTTAGCTTGCTCTGGAATTAAATGCAAAATTAAACATATCCTCTCCTAACAGCCCCCAGAAGAAAAGGGAAAATTCATATTTCATGGAATAATAAAAATAACACGGAACTCACAGGCCAACACTAGCTTTATAAAAACCTCAGTCCTTTTGGAAACAGACACACCAGAGATCTGTATGGACCTTACATTTTGCTAGCAGGTTAACAAGGCAACAGTTACGTTGTAGTAAACCAAGCCTAAATAAGGAAAAAGTACTTATAAGGAGCTGGAACAGAGGCAACCTTGACTACAACAAGGGGGGCCGACTCCTGCCACCTGAGAGCAGTTGTTTTACCTTTAGAAAAAAAAAAAAATAGGGTTTTATGGTGGAACCCTAACCTGAACTTCGTCACCCAACATCAGCACGGGTGCACAGATTTTCTCCCTTCCCGGTCTGGTATTCTTAAGTGACAACTGCAGACTTTTTGACAGCAGCCTCTTTTAACCTGCAACACCTGGTTTACCCCCATAAAAAACTCCATGGAAGGATTTTTCCTAATGAATACACAGTAGAAGCCTGTTCATATCGCGAACCCCTGGAAATGATGATAAATGAGCTCTACAAAGCACATGCTAGTACTCAATACCAAGCAGGCAGCATTGGCTGCGCTCTTTAAGAGACGGCATTCCACAACGAAAATGGAATTTATTTAACTCCAGGAAAGATTTTTTTTTTTTTTTCACCTTTGAAAATCTTGATCCAATGCTCTGGAGTAATCAGTGCTGTAATACAGAAAGAAACTGCAACTAGCAGACCACCTATCTGCCTTATATCAAGACACAGATGGCATTTTCCCAAACCCCCCCCCCCTTTTGTTTTGCTTTTTTTTTTTAACCTCAGCCTCCTCCTAAGCAGCTAGCTGCCTCGAACCAGGACTGGGAGAGTGGAAATGCTAATACCTCCTAATGAGTGACCTAAACAGGAGAGTAAATACAAACCGAGACATGGGTTGTTTTGGCAAAAGCGATGGATGGATGCTACAGTGACAAGCAGACAACAATCCATTGCTTTTTTTGGCCGTATACAAGTTGCTTTAACTACTACAGGGAAGAATCACACACCTATCAGGAAAGGGAGAGAAAGAGAGGCTCCTTTCCTACCTCACCATCCCTCCTGCAAATCTAAACATCTGCGTGTCTATATGGGAAAGGGTGGAAAAAGACCCAACTAAATCCTCGAGGGGGGGGCTACGTTGTTCCTATGGACAACTCTGGACACAAGGCTGCTGATCAAACTCAGCCCTGAAGGCAATCCCCCAGGTACCAAGGGCACATTTCTGGGGCACTGTACCTACATCTTCATTAGCAATAAAGGGCACCAGCTCGAGGTAGGCTCCGCAGACTGGGAAACAGGAAAGAGCGGCTCTCTGGCTCATGGCAGGGAGCAATCATCAGGCTTACAACCATATTTCCAAGTTAAACAGTCAAAAGATGATTGCTAGGGGAACACAAATAAATAATTAAGCAAGCAAATAAACCAAGAGTACAAAAAAAGAAAAAAACACGGCATTTTAAAAAAGCCATTTTCTTCCTCCAGCTATACATACCGGCCCTCTTGCTCAAAAATCCCTCTGGTGAATGCCAGCCCTATACTGCCAGGGCCGGCAAACGCAATCTCCCAGGCAGGAGGTGGGAAGCTCTGAACATCTCTAGCAATGCATCTACCTGGACTGTATGTTTCCCTCTCCGGCTGCAAGGAGAAGAGAAGCTCGCGCCTACCTGTAACCCAGGGCTGCTGGGCTGGATGCAGACCTCTACCCTACCCCCCCACATCCACACGCCTGCAGCCCCTGGCGCACCCCCCCGACTCGGCAACATCCCAACCCGTGCCCCATGCCCACCCTCTGCCTCCTGCTATCCAGGAGAGCGGTTGCTTCTCAAGGCACCCTTCAGCAATTAAACAGAAACGTAGATCCACGGAGAGGTGGGCATGAGGACGGGGAAGGGGGGGACAGGGACACACACACACACACGCACACAACTCAGAAATTTCTCAGTCTAACACCAGCAAACCCACAGGTCCAACGTGGTGCCTTTCATAGAAAACCAGAAGGGAGAGCAAGAACAAAACCTACCAGGTCTCCTCCATCTACCCGCCGCCTTCGCCACCCTAGTTGTAGGCTCCAGCCAGCTGTGGCCGTGGACAAGGCATATCCCAACCACCAGCACACCCCTGTCCCCTGTCCCCCGCAGCATGCAGACGCGGACGGTCGCTCCCGTTACCTGGAGGATCCAGGCCCCCTGAAGGGAAACTATTATTACGAAATAATGCAACCCAAGCGCGCGCCCAGGGCAGCCGGCACCCTTCAGCCCAACGCAACCGGGAGAGGGTGCAACCGGCGGCCAGGCAAGGGCTGGCGAGCATCCACCCGCTGCCTGGTTAGTTACCTTTAGTCACCTCCGGCTCCCGAGATGCAAGTCCCCATCAGTTCCTCAACAACCTGCAGCAGGGAGCTGCTGCCACAATCCAGCCATTAAAACCAGGGGTGGGGGTAGGAAGCAGACCTGGCCACAGTACCAAAGCCCCCAGCCAGGAGGAAAAGGAGGGGGGATGAGAAGCAGGGAATGTCCCTCAACGAAGGAAAAATTATCAAAAAATTTAAAAAAATATAAAAAAGGAAAAAAAAAAAACAGGAAGAAGAAAAAGTCTCTCCTTTTCTGCCGTGTTCTTCTGCTACACAGGCTCCTTCCCAGAGGACGGAGGGTGTGTGGGGATGGGGGAGGCGATCGCTCCCTCCTCTCCCCCGTCGTCGCCGACCCCTCCGGACCAAAGCCCCGCTCCGATTTACCTCCTCCAGGTGGGCAACTTCAGAGCAAGGTGATGTCTCCGGAGCCGGCACCACCGGCCGGGCGATTCGTATGCGGCAGAGTCATTGCCTGTGCTGCCGCTGCCGCTGCCGCTGGGGAAGAACAGCCACTGCCGAAGAGACCACCAANACAAAAAACCAAAAAAAAAAAAAAAAAAAAAAAAAGGGAGAGAAATCTTCCCCCCTCCCCCTTTTTCTCTTCCCCCCCCAGCCCCAGCCGCTCTTTGCATCCGCTCCCCTGCCCGCGGCCCCTCGCTCCGCCGGGGCTGGGGGACACAAAGGCGCCCGCGCAGAGGGAGGCGGGTGGTCCTCAGCCCCCCAGACTCCGCCAGCACCCCGGATCCTTCCTCCTCCTCCTCCTCCTCCCGCCGCAGCGACCGCCAGCCCCGGCGCGGCG
>VZTV01013515.1:0-14972 GCA_013400875.1 Anhinga rufa | reverse complement strand
GCCCCGCCGCCGCCGCCCCCGGCCCGGGCCCCGCCGCGACCTGCCCCGCAGCCCCCGCGCCGCAGGATCCCCCGCCGCCCGATTGGCCGCTCGCCCCGGTGCTCCCCTCCCGCGCAGCCAATCGCAGCCTGCCTACCAGGCACGGAACCACTCCGCACTGGATCCCGTACCCGCTGTGCTGTCCCCAGCCAAGCAGCCAATGGCAGCCTGCCTTCCCGGCACGGAACCGTGGCCTGCTGGCTTCCCCACCCCCCCATTGGCTGCTCTGCCTGGCGTTTCTGGCACGGAACCGTTCCCCGCTGGGTTCCCCGCTGGGTTCCCCGCCTCCCAGTTTGCTGCTGCGCCGTTGCCCCCAGCCCAGCAGCCGCTCCCAACCTGCCTGCTGGTCCCAGACCCTCTCCCTGCCCTGGCGAGGCCGCATCTGGAGTGCTGTGGCCAGTGCTGGGCCCCCCAGTTCAAGAAGGACAGGGAGCTGCTGGAGCAAGTCCAGCGGAGAGCCACAAGGATGATCAGGGGACTGGAGCATCTCCCTTATGAGGAAAGGCTGAGAGACCTGGGTTTGTTCAGCCTGGAGAAGAGAAGAGTGAGGGGGGATCTTATCAATGCTTATAAGTATCTGAAGGGTGGGTGTCAGGAGGATGGGGCCAGACTCCTCTCAGTGGCGCCCGATGACAGGACAAGGGGCAACGGGCACAAGTTGGAACACAGGAGGTTCCGCCTGAATATGAGGAAAAACTCCTTTCCTGTGAGGGTGCCAGAGCAGCGGCCCAGGCTGCCCAGAGAGGCTGTGGAGTGTCCTTCCCTGGAGACATTCACACCCCGCCTGGACGCGGTGCTGTGCCCCCTGCTCTAGGTGTGCCTGCTCACGCAGGGGGGTTGGACGAGGTGATCTCTGGAGGTCCCTTCCAACCCCTGCCGTTCTGTGATTCTGTGATTCTGTGATCCCTGCTGCCCAGCCCAGGGATGGGGCTCAGGGCAGCCCCGCAGCAGCCCAGTGCCAGGGTCACACACCCCATCCCTGCCCTGCAGCCCCCAGAAGGGCGAATCCCCTGATCTCCAGAGGGCCAAGGACATCCGGGACAGGGCACAAGGAGTCTACCTCTGTTTTAACGTTCATTATCTTAAATGCTTATGAGGGACCTCTGGAAATAATGGTGCTTGGCTGGAACATGATAAATACTTTTCTCTTGGACCGCATTGTCCGTTTGTTTTTAGTTTTGGAGAGAAGGACCCAACAAATCAAACTCTTAACAAAAAAAAAAAAAAGAAGGAAAAAAATGCAAATAATTTTCCAGTTGCTGACACGTGCAACGTGCCACACTTTGTCCCAGTGACCAGACCTATCTGGGGAGACGCTGCTGTGCTCCCGGCTTTGAGCGTCAAAAAAAGGAAGCCAAGAGAGCTGGAAGGGCCCGAATGAGGCCACCTGGTCCACCCCAATGGAAGACCCACTCCATTTATTATCCCGCCCAGCTGTTTCTTTAACAAGTTGTGCAGAGACCTTGCAAGACCGTCCTTTTCAGTGGGATAAAGGAATTAATTAATCTTGTTTAACTCGGACCGTGAGTCAGGAAGGTGCTCACACGTGTTCCCAGCCTCATCGCTAGTTAAGCAGGCACAGAGATGTGTATTTTAGGTTAAGAATTGCTGTTCTGGATGCACTGATGTGCTGTGAAAAATTACGACCGATAAACATAAACGGTCTTTTCCTAATAGCAAAATCAGGGCCCGTCTCACTAACACTGCAGAAATGAAGAATGTCGACTGTGGTGAAAATCGGGGGGAGGGGGAGGAATCTAAAAGTTATAACAGATCTGTCTCAACTGTTTCCGTTTCCAGTAGACCTCTGCAAAGTCCTGTTAGGGAACACCTGGCCTTTCCCACAAGGCTGCAAAATACACCCAGAAGTCCGAGTGAATGATGCATGGCCTTCTACAAATGTTTACTTTAAGAAAAAGGAGGTTTTAACGCAATTAAGAAGGCATGGTGTTTTGGGCCTTGGATTTGGCTCATCAAAATCGTTCTCCCCAGTAGGAAAAGTGCTCAGAGAATCTACCGCTGCATCCTTTGGAAAGTCCTGTTCTGCAACAACCCTTCTTCCGGGGGCAACATGAAGAAAATAAACCCAAATAAACCATCCAAACCCCCAAATCTTTAATACTGCCTCTGCTGGGATGCTCAGCGATATGAGATTCTCCAAGATACAATTACCTGTCTGATGATATTCACCACACATGCTCTGGGAATGAAACAAAGCCCTACAAGTTGAAATTAGATTTGCTATATACCTTTATATTTATTTGCTATATATCTGTTTTAATGCAGAGGTGAGAATGAAATCAATGTTTAGTCAGTGAGTGGAAAAAAGACAAAGTGCCACTACACCTAAAGTGTGGTGGGGTTTTTTTCTCTCATAGCTTTACATATAGTGAAGGTGGAAAAAACCCAATGAATTGTTGGGGGAGGCAAGGAGGAGCTTTGGAAGGCCACCAGCCTGTTGCGCTATCGTTGCTCATTAAAATCACGTCTCAGGCTTGATGCTGCGAGCCAGCCCAGAAAAACCTAGAGACAGAAAAGTTGCGTTAGGTTGTGCAGTTGTGGTCTCCAGAGGCAACAGCAAGATTATTCCCTAAAGGATATTTTCCCAGTACTTTGTCCAGTGAAACTTGAAAGGTGTCCAGGAATGAGGTTTCCACCAATTCCCTCGAGTGATTACTCCCCAGTCTCACATATCTCGCCGTTTGGAAGATTTTCCTGCTGTTCAGCCTACATTTTTCTGTTTCTTAATTTCATACCATTACTTGCGGTTATGGCCACAATTAATCAAAGTACTTCAATGCATGCTTAAATTTAGGTATGTGCTTAGGCTCCATTGAAATCACGTGCACCGGTGTTTTGCAGGGCTGATGGATATGCGCATGTGTTTAAACACTATGCTGAATTGGGACCATGCATCATCCAAAATAATTATCCTTCTCTTACATATTTTTAAACCATTATCCTTCCCTTGCTTAATTATTGATTAGATAAGCTATATATTTAAGCTACTTAATCTCTCCTTGTGTATCAGTCTTTCCAAGAGTCTGATAATTTTTCTTCTTTGGGTCTGAATTCCCTCAAATTCTTTCATGTTTTGTAAGGGCGGGTAATGAGGTATTGCAATTTAATGCCATATCCCAGGTGTGATTACTTAAAGAGCAGTTATTCTCTGCAGTCGAAGGATATAACTTACCTGCGACAGCAACCCCAAAGTGCATTGATTTGTTGTGCTGCTCTATCATTTTGTAAGACTCTCTATAATCTACTCCCATTCTTTTCCATATCCATCACCCCGGCATTCAGATATTTTTACTTGCAGAGGCGGCCAGCCCTTAGGCCTTCAAATTCCGTGTAGTGTTTTACACCAGAAAACCTGTAACAGAACCAAATTGCAGCCTTAGAGGTTTCTAGAATGCTTTCTCTCATGAAAAAAAAAAAATCACTGTTTCAAGTTGTATTATTTGAACGTGTTCACCCAGTATTTTGGGTTCCCAATCCATTTCCTTCTTCAGGAGGATTTGTCACACGTACCACCCTGGCACCACAGTGCCTACATCGTTTGCTGCTCATTATTCCATTATCCCCCAGGTAGATGTGGAGCTTTAATGATTAAAATGATTATTTTATGATGGATTAAAATTAGGTTTAGTGAATTGTAATTGCCTGTGATTCTGATTCTTTTCTTTTTTCTTTTATTTCCTTCTTCTTTTTCTGAAGATCTGTGTCCTATTTGCTTTCTGGCTGTCTCTCAGATTTCCATGAACTTCCATAAACAACTGTCACTAAGCCATTACATTCTGTAATGAATAACCTTATTCTCAGAGATGCATGTCATCTGGACCAGTTCATTGGTACACGTTTATGCTTTTCAGACTTGCTTTTTTTTTTTTAACCAGTTCTCCCACACAAAATATATTTCACAGTTTTTTCTTTACTTCCTTTTCAAATATTATGTGGTTTGTTTGGTTTTCACCTTTTTTTCCCAATGTGAACTATTGTCATGACAAAAATACATCAACTGTAAAAAACAAATGCGATGGAGTGATACAAATAAACATCATGGGCTTCCTGCTATAGATCCAGCAAAACTCAACTCATCCTTCATAAACCCATATTTCCATCATAAAATCCATACAATCAGAGCTCACCGATTTCTTTAACAACTGACAATAGATAGTAAAGCTGAGTTAGATCCTGACAGACTCCACGTTCTGTCTGGGTCTCCGCATTTTTCTTCTTCCCCCTCATTATCTCCTCTGCAGCCTTGGTTTAGGAAAGCAGTCTGAGATCCCTCCCTACTAGGGGAGCACCTCATACTTTTGCATGCTGCCTTTTCCCACTCTCATTTTCAGGCATGAGCCTCAACAAGATCATTTGCATTGGGTTAAAGCAAAATTACAAAATAAGGAGTAGTTCCCAAGCAGATATCAGCACTGAGGCACATGCTTAGCCTGACTTTTTGATATCTACCTCTACATGTGTCTGAAAGCTAGCAGTTTCCCTTGGTAAAACCCCTGGGTGAATAAATCCTTCATCAACAGAGTGGGGCACATTGTACGGAGACATTTGTGTTTCTATCCCACCACTTGCTCTGGATACAAACCTGCTAGAGAATTTAGTCAGCCAGGGATTTTACCATGGGAAACCTCAGCACTGCTAGTTTTAAGATGCATGTAGAGGTAGATATCCAAAAGTCAGGCTGGGCAGAGGCAGCGATTGCTTGGTGCCAAAGACAAGCAGGAGACACTTCTTCAAACCTGAAATATCTCCCTATGACTTCAGGCAGGACTGCCTAAAACTGGGATTGATGGTGCGATCCCTCTCTCATCCCAGCATTGTCACAGCTGTACAGTTCATGCCAGCAGCCATACTGGGTGGGCTGAGCATGCCAAAGCCCTTGTGAAGGCCTTTTGGCAAGTGGAAGAAAAAAACTAGTGCATGATGGCTTTTAATGTCCAAAAGAGTCATGTTGATAATGCTTTTCAACTGCTGTGGAGAGACATCTTGCCATACCTACCTAATTTGATTGAAGTATTTTAGTCTTTGCAGATTCCATTGGAGTTAAACTGTTTTTAAAAGACATCTTGCATTTTTCTCATTAATTTTTGCTTTCATAAGGATCAAATACAGGTCAGAGGTAAGACTCTTCCGGTATTTTAATGGTTCATTTCTTACATTAATGTTGAGTTTTCTTTCTATAACACATGAAATTCTGGGAATTTATAATGATTGGTTTGTGGACAATTAGTACATTTTTTTCTTCTTTTCTAGTCTCTTCCCTTTGATATGTACCTTCACTTTCATTTGAATACCATTTTTCTAGGTGTGAGAATAACTTTAAAAACTAACAAAAGACCTCCTCCCAGATTACCTAGGAAATGCAATAAATAAATATTTTTTATTATTCTGAAAACATGGAATGTCAAAAAAGACTTTTCCACTTAAGGGGTAGGTTAAGCCATGGCACACTGGCCAGTTAAAGTAGGTTTGCAGTGTCTTGGCACCATCAGAGCAGCACGAGGGAGAGAAAATGCCATGGGGCATCTGGTCTCTAACTTGCAGTTGATGCATTTCCTTGCAGCCTGTATAATTCAGCCCAAAGTCTTGCACAGCAGAAGATGGGCTCCCAGTCTCTCAGTAGCAGAAACTCTCCTGATGCACTCCTCTTCTGGTAGGCAGTGGTGCTGTTTCAACACTTCCTGAAGTATAGGCAGTAGGGACATGGTAAGACTTCCTGGCACAGATGCTCCAGTAGGGTGTTGCCCTGAAAAGTGTGGTATTCGGCCCAAGCATGCCCCGATCCACCCCGCTCATAATGCTGTTGCAACTGGGAAGGCTGTGCAGACCTGTTGCAGAAGACTGGTGGTGACCAGTGGCTTAGGCATGGATTGGAAAATGGCCCTGCATAAGAATTATCTGAACTGCTGACCTGAATCTGTCCGTAGTCAAGGTAATAAGGCAATTAGACACAAAAATCATTAATAATTTAGCTTAATTGAAACCTAACAATACAGCCTTCCTGTACAATTTCTAGTGATTTCAACTGTTTGGAAAGCATGACCTCTCTCTGTTGTTCCAATACTTAAATAATGTGGGAGAAAATAAAAATTGTCACTAGAACCGATATTTAAAGAACTTGGGCTGGTTTTTTTTCTCATTAATTTGAACTTGTGAATTCTCAGAGCCGGCTGTGGTTATATTTTCAAACAGGGGCTGAAGCCTCTCTTTGTGTGTTGGTAAGTTAGGCTGGAAGATGTAACTGGCTGTTGTAAAGGGAGGGAGTTTGATCTAGTAGCCACGTTAAAGCAGATGGGTGTGCTGAGTATGCTTGAGCCAGTCTAAATGGAAAGAGCAATTAAATTCCCCTTCACGTAGTTATTGCTGAAACAACAGCAAGCAGAAATAGCAGAGCAAAATAAGCCATGCCACCAGAGAGTTTTCCCTGGGACTGGCAGCAAATTTGCAGGCAAGGGGGTTTATTGGTTGCAGGTGCTGGTGAAAGTCAGAGAAGTTCAGGGAAACCAGGAGAAATCCAATAAAGAGCAAAAGCAGCAGCTGGGGTTGAGAAGAGGCATAGTGACTTCTAGGACCAAAGCAGTGGACAGTAGTGTCTGGGCTGCTTGTTGATTTACTCTTGTGGCATTCAGGAAAATATGTTCTTCAGAAACGAACAACACAACACCATGTAGATAACTGGTGCCCATACTCCTTAGGAAACCAATGTATTGGCCTTAATCTATAAGGCACTTGAAGCCGTATGCTGCATGCTGCAACTGCATGACTCCATCAGCCAGGACCAAGGAGCCTTTATGTACTACAAGGAACCAAAATCTCCCATGAAAAAGAGGAGGAAATCACCCCTGGCACCCATTGTAGCATTAACGTGCAGGATGAATTGCGCTGCTGCCCAGAAGAGTAAGGTTCCAGTTCGCATTGCTTGCTGGGCTTGAGAGAAATTTGAGCTATTGGCAGAGATATTGTATTGCCCCTCGGAGACTGCAGGGCACAGTGCTTTTGCAGTACTCTTAGCCATCTATCCTGTAATGCTGATATCATCTGTAACCACTTATCTCACCTATCTCCTGGCAGGCATTATCAAGAGAAGAAACCAAGGGAAAATAACCACTCTTCCTGCAACACTGTGAGAGGACTTAAAGCCATTTGTGAAACAAAAGTAGGAAATGATCACAGCTAAGAAGTTGGTGTTTTAAAGGCACTCTCTGAGGACTTCGATTGCAGCTGTATGAATTTAGTATTCATGGTATTAATGGTGAAATTCTAAACTGAATAGGAAATTAACTTTCTCACTTGAGGTTATACTGCAGTGGTAAAGTTATCCTAATTATTTTGAAGACTAAATGCTATGGTTAGGGGTAAATCAGGTTCCAAAAAAGAAAGAAATCAATAATGCAAAGACAATTTTTGAAGATTTCAAATAATAAAAACAGGTAGAGTGGCTGATACCGAATACAACAGAAGCTCTCTTCAGTGAAACATGCATAAGGTGAAGTCTTGAGCGGATGCCTCATGCATACAATGTAATGAGAAGAAAACATAAATCAAATAGGACTGGGTCAAAACATAGCCAAAGGGATTATACCAAAAATCAGGGCTTTAAGAAATGGGTTGTTGTGCAGAGACATGCAATTGATCTTTTCGGTCTCCTCCATGATCTTTCTGCCTCCTGGGCTCTGTTTCAGAAATCAGTAGAATGATTTTTTATTAAGTTCAGTTTTCTTTTAACTCATATCAGCAGTCACTGAAATAATGTTTTTACCCCCTTCTGTACAGCTGATTGGCACATCCTTGTTTCACACATTCATTTTATAAATCTTTTAATGCTTCCTCTGATAGGGTCACAGGAAAATGATCCAAGACAAATGGGAGATCTAATCTTCAAATAGTTAGGGTAGTGTCTGGCAGCTGAAGAGAAAGCAAACAAAACACCGAGATGTACCAGCAGAGGCACAGAACAAATCAGAAGAGATGATTGAAATGCAGAGAGGCCCAGTGGACCCACACCTGAGGGCTGTGTGAAACACTGAATGCCCAAAGTACTGATACAGTAACAGTGCAAAAAAGGGCAACTCAAGTGCTGGGTAGTCTTGGATGTTCATACCTATGGTTATAGATTAACCCAATTAGTTTTGTACTCATTAGGGCTGGGTAAGAAAGAGGCTGAGAAAGGCTTGCTGAATCAAATTCTGAAAGGGAAAGAAAAGCAAGCAAGATGTACCTAACATCTTGCATAGAATCATAAAATGGTTTATGTTGGAAGGGACCTTCAGAGGCCATCTAGTCCAACCCCCTGCAGTGAGCAGGGACATCTCCAGCTAGACCGGGTTTCTCAGAGCCCCGTCCAACCTGACCTGGAATGTTTCTAAGGATGGGGCATCGACCACCTCTCTGGGCAACCTGGGCCAGTGTCTCACCACTCACATAGTGAAAAATTTATTCCGTATATCCAGTCTAAATCTTCCCTCTTTTAGTTTAAAGCCATTACCCCTTGTCCTGTCACAACAGGCCTTGCTAAAGAGATTGTCCCCATCTTTCCTATAGTCCCCCTTTAAGTACTGGAAGGCCGCAATAAGGTCTCCCCGCAGCCTTCCCTTCTCCAGGCTGAACAACCCCAACTCTCTCAGCCTGTCCTCAGGAGAGGTGCTCCAGCCCCTTGATCATCTTTGTGGTCCTCCTCTGGACCCGCTCCAACAGTTCCATGTCCTTTCTGTGCTGGGGGCTCCAGAGCTGGACGCAGCACTCCAGGTGGGGTCTCACCAGAGCAGAGCAGAGGGGCAGAATCACCTCCCTCGCCCTGCTGGCCACGCTGCTTTTGATGCAGCCCAGGATACGGCTGGCTTTCTGGGCTGTGAGCGCACATTGCTGGCTCCTGTCCAGCTTTTCACTCACCAGTACCCCCAAGTCCTTCTCTGCAGGGCTGCTCTCAATCTCTTCATCCCCCAGCCTGTGTCGATACCGACGCAGGTGCATGAAGGGTAACAGGCTGGACTATAAACCGTTGTCAACCAACACAAGAAAAGGGGGTCAGGAACCTTTCAGAACACCTGTTCAGCCAAATGGAAATCTGACAGCAATCGACATCTGGAGTGGATTTCAAAAGAGGTTTTCAGGCGTATAATCTCAGCACAGGCCAGTGGGAATTGTGCTCCTAAATCCCTTACACACTAATCCCTACTTCTGTATGGCTATTAAGAAAAATAACAAACATGTAGCAAGGACTGTAGGTAGCCTGATATTAGCACGTATAGAATGTGTAGTGGTAGCATCTCTTTGAGCTTGAACTCATCACTCAGTAGCTTTGGCTGAGCAGGAGTTGTATTATTCATAACTCTAAAATCCACCCCATCTCATTTCATCTTCTGAGCTGTACAATCAATAATTCAAGTATGCATTTTAAGAAGATTTCCAAATTAAGCCAGACACCCTAATGTATAGGACATACCACACAGATTAGTATACACAACAGCTTCTCGGTGAGCCAAGATGAGAGCAGCATAGTGATCTGGAGAATATGAATATCATTATACTAAAGAGATGCTTAGAGCAGTAGGCAGGGAATAAGGTCCGAGCATTGGAATTGCTTTTCAGATGTGACACTCATATTTTGGAGATTTGTATCCAATACCAGGCCTCTGTAAATTGACTGGCAAATTGATGTGTCCTGTATCACCAGGCTCTTTCACCAATCATAGTCAAAGCCCCAAATGCCATTAACGATGATAAAAGTTAAGTCTGATTTTCCAAAAAGTACTGCTATGAGAATTTTGCCTTTCGTTTGTCTTCTGTGCTCTTCAGTACTACACATCATGGAGAACTGTAGTCTATGAAGACCCTCAGAAAGAGGAACAAACAATAGCAGCAAATTCCTGTTTCAGCACTCAACTGCTGAGCTACAAATGAGTTGGAGATGGTGTCAGTTCTGTCCTCAAAGCAAAACCTAGGCAGTTGCCAGCAGGTTCTTATCTCTTAAGAGCACAGTTGCTTTTGAAAACGGAGGACAACCACAAATAAAAGCTTTCTTTCCAAAATAATGTGCCATTGGGCTCAATCCTCAGCTAACTTCAGCTGATGTATCTGCAGTGGTTTGAGCTCAGAACACCAATGTGCACAGAGCATCCGGTTACTTGTGTTATCCAGTACACCCTTTTCCTCTGGTATGTCTTACCCAGCTTCAGTTTGCTCAAGTGATCTGTGCAGCAAGGGAACTGCAGTACAGCTGGTTTTTCCAGTATTGCTCACCTGGTGCCACGTGCTTGTTTGTGGCAGTTTCTGGGAACTGGATACCATGGATGTGGCAGTGGAGAACATTACAAATACGATGCAAACAGCAAAACATCTACTTTGTGATGGTCCATCCAGGATGCCCATCATAAATTTAAATCTGTGTTATAAGTTACTTGCCTCCTGCCTTTTGAGACTCTGTCATAGGACAGCCATTTTAAATAGAGCCCATAAAACTCCTTGTAGTTTATGTCTACTTGCATGTTGAAGAAGGCAAGTATTTGTGTGCAAAGAAGGGAGTAATCAGCTCTACTCATGAAATTTGTGATCAGCCTGAGGGCAGTGTAACACCACTGGCCCCTGCAATGCTCTGTTCCAAGTCAAAACACGATTGCACTGCAATGTATGTTTTGGGGGTTTTGTTTTATTTGGGGGGTTGTTTGGTTTGGTTTGGGGGGTGTTTGTTTGGTTTTCATTTTTTCAGTTACCTCTACTGCTTGTCTTGTTATCTCTGTTAAATACGAGCTGTTCGCACTCATGCTGTTCTGTATTAAAGGTCTTGGACTAAGGATTCCTCCTAGGACTGCTGACCTTATTGATGAGCTGAGGTGTTTTTCCCTTTTAATCAGGAAAGTGGCTGTTCTCTAGCTTGGAGGGTTGAAAGCTCTAGTGTTGCCTGCTCCTCAGTGTTCTTCCAAGGACTGACATACACGTGGATATGTTGTAGGTTGGCTCCATGACCAAACACCTGCAGACTGCTGGCTTTTCTTTTTATGACATTGAGCATCACCTTCTTACAAATCCCTGGGTCTCATTTACACCTTTGAAGAAAAGTATATTTACTTTTACACCTAGACTGAAAAGGAAGACTCTTCCCTAAAGAAATAAAGCTATCATTTAATTGAGGGAGGGCAGTTAGATATTACCCTCCCAGTGGGGACCCTCATTTGTCTCTTTGGCAGCTTCGGCCTGTGTATCCAGCCCCTGGATTAAACAGAGGTTGAAGCTGAATTGTCCGCTCTGGCTGCAGAGCTGATCCTGCACACAGAAGCTGGAAGAAAAAGAGTGGGCAAGGCAGAAATGCGCATTTCAGCTCTTCAGGCCATACACGTACTTAGCTGCCCTTCATGGATGGCTTTCCTGTACAGAGAATATTGGGCAAGGAAAGGCCACCTTGTTTATACAGTTAGATCTCTTTCTGATGCAGACAGCTACATCTCAACGTTCATCAAAACCAGCCAGGTTTTTATCCATAGTATGTAAATGCTAAACACGAACATACATTTCTATAGATGTGTTAATAATAAATACAGGGAACTGTTACTGCTGCTGTTGTAAGTTTTTTTTTTACTCCACTATCCAAGTTTTCAGGAGGTCCAACTGAGAACCTGCTTTCAATGAGTTTTGAATGGGTTTTATTTTATTTATCTATTTATTTACCATGTTTTATACTTTTTTTTGGGAAGGTGCATGGTTTATTTTTCTAATGTACGTAGTACTATATTGATTTTTCTGTTAGCGCATATCATATGGCCATTAACAGGAAAAAAAAAACTCAAAGGGATTTTTGTACATTAGTGTTTCTTACTTGGACTAAGATTGTAACACATCCCCTGTTACTATCCTATTATATTGAAGCTACTTGTATTCTGTGGCTTTTGCAGAATGCATGGTGCACAGTTTGGCAGCCTTTTAGGCTGCACCTTTTAAAAATCTCTAGCTGTATTGGTATGATCATAAACAGAACCACTGACAGTGTCCAAAACCTGACTGCAGTTCCTATGCTTGGTACTTATTTCCCTCTATCTTCATTTTATCATTGCTCATACAAAAAACCCATTCCTTTGCAGCCATAATTAAGCTCTCAGTTTCTCTTTCCAGTCCTTCTCTGGCAGTGATTATCATGTCTATTTTTTTTAGTTGCTGAAGTTGTCAATCCACAATGCTTCCCAAGAGCCACGTTCAGGTTCACAGAAGCAGGAAGCGAGCACAGAAGGAAGTCACAGAAGTCGGTCATCATTTTAAAGATAAGGTCTGATCAGGGAGATGAGGCTGCTCAGCTGCAGATGATTTAAAAGCAGCATATGGTTCATGTTCTGGATGCAAACAGCTTACACACACACCGCCCACCATCACACACATGCTCCAGCTGTGCCCCTAAGCACACATCTAGGGAGGAACAAGAACAGCACAAGCACTCCTGGTGCTTTCTCCCAAGTACTCTCCCACCCATTTTAATTTCAGAGACTTTCTCAACTACATGTGGAGGGTTTTTTTCAGATTTAGTAATGCCTTCTGGACTTCTGCCACACATCTGGTGCTGTTTATCCTTTGAGGCCATGCAGATGTTGAGCACCCATAAAAGCAGCCCTGGCAAAACCTCGATGAGGCTGCAGCCCACCACCCCCGTGGGTTTCTTCTGCATCTGGATCCTTCTAGCGTTGTGGTCCCCCAGAGACTACCTTGTCTCCTCAGTCAAATCTGACCCATAGCAAGAGTCATAGCCCGCTTGCTCATTTATCAGAAGAAACTGCCCCACACCTTTCATCAACTTTGTCACTCTCCTCTGAATTTTTCATCATATTTTGTTAACATGTGAAGGGGCCAGAGCAGCACACAGTGTTCAAAATGGGAATGAACTATGGTTTTGTACTGGAGTTTAACAGTATTTTCTGTTTTTCTCTATCTGTTCCCTGAAACCTCCTACAATTTTATTCAGCATTTTCAAGCACTAAACTGATGTTTTTGTGGTCTCACTCCTGACAGTTACAGCCAGCTCAGAGCTCGTTTTGTTCATGAGCCTTGGGTCACTTTTTCCAAGGTGCATCACTTTACATTTGCTTCCACTGGGTTCCACCTGCTGTTTTATTACTCAGCCTCTCCATCTTCAAAATTATTTTGGTAAATCTTTGGTCAACCCTTCTTTTTACTAGCCTGACTAACATTTTTTTTTTTAATTATTGGACTGTTTCATTTTAATAACTGGTCCTTTTTCAGGCTGTTTATAAACTTGTTGAACAGCAGAGCTTCTAGCACACATCTTTTAGGAACTCCATCAGCAAGCTCCATCCACACTGAGGACAGCCATTAACTCCTACTACTTGCTTTCTATCTTCAACTAATGACATATCCAGGCACCTCTCCTTAGTACAGCAAGTTTTTCTAGCTAAATTGATCCATCATTCCCATTTGTCCCCAAACTACTTTTAAAGAATCAAAGCAGGTCTCTCCCCCTCTATGCTTTCCCCACTAGGACAACCTGTAGGGCACCGAACAGCAAAAGTACCAAAACCAACTGTGAGATTAATTTTGTATCCGAAATAAATGCAACACCATGGCATTGTCACATAAATGATTACTCTGCTACCAAGAAATATTTCCCTATTCTCTAAGAACAATTAACTACACAAAGTTTACAATACTGGAAGGCAGTCACTTACTGACAATGCAGAACAATTTGCAGACGAGGTTGATTACGCTGGCAGGGTTTAACTGAAAAATAAAACAGAGATACACAGTGGTTGAAGCCATCTAAATAAAACATGAATGGCTCCTAATGAAAACAGCAGGCAAAACAGCACTTTGAGGCCTCAGCAACGCTTTTCTCAGTATGGGGTGTGGGACAGCCAGGGCAAGTAACGTTCTGCAAGTCATTTTCTAATATACCACCTTTAGGTGCATCATTTCAAGTCTACAGATTTATGAAAATGCCTTTGGTATTATTCACCCCCCACACCTCTAAGCATTTCAAATGGTAAATTTACAGATTTTTAAAAGTACTGGTAGTATGATCAATAGGATGGCTTCCAGAGGATGATGACTTGCTGTAGGTTGCCTCTCTGCAACACAAACAGTGCACCTCACCATGCAGCACCAACAACCTCTTTTTGCTCTCTCTGCCACTTCCCTTATCAAGGGAGTGCTCATCAGCTGGTGAAAACAGGCCCACGCTTCCTTCAGTCTTCACTGGTTGTTCCACTGACTTTTATGGAGCTACTCTGCTTATGACCTGGCTATCAGTGCCTGGCAATTAATGGAAAAGTAATCTGAGGCATGCCTGTGGTTCTTGTCTTAAGTATGCACGCAATATTTTTCTTCATTTGATTTTTAGCACGCAGTGTTATTTTATTTGACATCCATGCATCTCGTTTCTTTTGTATTATTCCCCCTTCTTTGTTGCTGGCATGCACAGTTCCTCCCAGCTATCCACAGATTTCATTATGTTTTTGTTTACTCCTCCTTTAGGATCGTTAATGAGGATGTTGACTAAGTCAGGACCTGCCACTAATCTCTATGTTATGCTACCTGATGGTGCCTCTCTGTTTTATGCGCTGTTATTTAGCATTACCCTTTGCCATGGACTTTTTGCCAGCTCTCAATACACTTGAGGGCAGAGCTAGTGAATAATTTATTAATGAATTTGCGTCTTATTTTCCTTCATGAAGTATGTACACACAGTCTGATTGTTACTGATTTGTTTCTTACTTGCAAATTTTCAAGAAACACTTAATGCAAACATGCTTTAATATGTCAGTTACTGGCAAATTTCATTAATATGTTCTAGACTGATACCTTCTGTGATGTGATCAGTTACTTAAATGGTACGGTACCGTTTCACCTCCCTTACAGGCTAAGTGAATATTTTAAGAACGCCAATAAAGAAACCATAAAATGGCAAATGCATAGCATTTATG
>VZTV01013509.1:66943-80813 GCA_013400875.1 Anhinga rufa | reverse complement strand
GGCGCTGGCAGCCGGCTTCTCCAGGCAGGCGGGGAGGGGATGTTTCGGGGGTACCTGCGATCCCCGCAGTGGCAGCAAGCCCCCCGCCGCCCCTGCTGCGACAGCCACCGCTCGCTGCCCCAGCAGCCGGGTGCCGAGGGCTGGGGACAAGCTGGACGCCGCCGGCGTTCCCTCGCCATTCCGTTTTGCGGGAGAAAGCGGGCCTGGGCTCGGCGTGCCCAAGGCCTCGGTGTGCCGAAGAGGCCCTTGCCGAACGCGTGGCGCGTCCCGAGCAGAGCTCGTCACCCTCTGGACGCAAAACCGCGTGTGGCACCCGCGCGCGGAGCGCTCTTCGCTCCCCACGGGTACCGAGCGCCGCGCAAAGGGCAATTAATCACCCGTGAGTGTTCCCGAGCTGCTCTGCCCCGCAGCCTAATGACTAGTTGTCTTCTGGGCCGCGTGTCCGATGCTCTGGTTTGTTTTAGAGCCCAGAGAAGTGTGATCTAAGCTCAACTCAGAGCCAAGAGAGAGGAAGAAGGGGGAAAAGCAGCGACACCCCGCAGATGGAGACCGGCGCAGCTGCGGAGGTGCGAGCCCTTCCATATCAAAGGAAACCACGGCTCCTCGCCGCCGCAGCGAGCGTGTTTGCGGGTGTGCTCTGTGCGCGTCAGGGCACTTCATGGGCCAGGTGCGCTCCGTGCAAGGGCGACCAGGGACTACAACAAACCCCTTCACCCGCTTCTGAGGCAAGACACTGCAAACCAAAGAGCGAGTGGGTGGGAGGTTTTCTTGATACGTCTACGTCTGTGTGACTTAGCAGGGAGAGGTCTGCACTCTGTTTTGCTTAGACAACAAGATGAATAATAAAAGGGCAATTTTGGATCAAACGCAAAGCGCCCTTAGCTTTGCCGTTCTTTAACATCCTAACTAGGATCAAGTGCTCTGCGCTGCCTGGGCCCAGTGCCACCAGCTGCAGGTGGGAAGTGCTGCGGGGGGATCCCAGCCGGGGCGCGGGCTTCCAGTCTCCTCTGAGGAGACCCAGCGCTGCTGGGATGAATGGAGCCCTATGGCAGCCAGAGAGCATGTCCTTTCTCTGGTGCTGCTGCACGACGCCCCGAGCACGGCCGTGTCCTAGAGAAATGCCAGAAACGAGAGGCCAGGGATGGCAGAGCTCAGGCGAGCAGGGAGCTGCCGGCGCAGCGATGGACTGCAGTTGCAGGTGAGAAGCCGTAGGACAGTGCTGCTGCTGCTGCTGTTTGTCCATCTTGGGGAAGGTGGAAAGGAGTCCTTCCAGTTCTGTGCTGCTGCGTTTCTGCTTCCTTTAAAAGGCAGATTTAATATTAATCCTATCAGGAATCTTTTTCTTGTGAGGAAAACAGGATATTGTTTCAGGATATTGGGCAACAAAGCTGACCTTGAAAAGCAGCCCTAAGCAGCCTTGCAGTCTTGCTACTGGCTGCATTTGCTGTGGCCACTAATAGAGTTTAAAGTCTTCCAGAGTGCAAGAGAGGCCACAGCAGAGCAATCCAAGTTCAGGTTTTCTGTGTCCCGTTGTAAACACTAAGGACCTCTAGTAATCTTAAAATATAATCACTAGCTCTGGTTTCTCTTGGAATTAATGTCTCTAGCAGGTGTAAAATTCTAGCCCTCTCTTCTGTCATGAATACGCCTGTCCTGCTTGATAAGAGAGGTAACATGAGTCCAAATCCAGGAATTACTGGAATCTCTTGGGAAAGTCTGTTCTTTTGAGATATCCATCCTAGTTTCCTGACTAGGGTTTGGAAAAAGGTTTGCTGAACTTTTAGATTCACATTTCACTTTAACCTTTGAGTTTATGCATCATAGCAACCCGGTGACAATGGATGGGGAAGAGAAGGTGTCGGAAGGCCGTCATTGGGGAGCACACAGGTTCTGCCTCCATCAGATGATAAAGGCACAACGTTGTTCAGGGGTGTGTTAGTGTAACGGCCTCCGTCATTGTTTATAAACTAATCTGTCTTACAAAGAAAGTGTTTGCTGATAAGATGTTCAAAATGGCCACTAATATGCCATAGAAAACCTTTGCAGTTGTGGTCGTCTTTACGCTCGCTTAGGTCAACACTTCTCCTCCCCCTTTTGGGCTCCTTTCGCTGCCTCACCTGCGATCAGGCTCACACACGCCCCAGGGGCGCAGACCAGCCCTTAGCAAGGTCCTGTCTCTGCAAAGTGGTCCCAAGTCCCCCGCGTGCAGATGCTAGGGACCATGCCAGAGATACCTGCATCTGCCGGCGTGCCGGCGTAACCAGGAGTTGGGGTTTTTCTTACACGCTCAGCACACTAATTGCACCCAATGCATGTTACCCAACGGTAACGGAGCCAATTCCTTACCAAAATCAGTTGTAGGGGCACGGTGTGACCAGTGAGTGGTGAGACAAATACGGTGATTTGGGGCGTGAGGTGACACGTGGCTGGCGGAAAGAGGATGGTCTCGCATAGTTTCTCGCAGGAGCCCTGACCAAAGGGTGGCTGCAGCTGCCACGTGAGCCCCGGGGGAAGTGGGAGCCAAGGAGGACAGTGTGGGGTGGCAGAAGTCAGAGGCACGTGGCAGCAGGTAAGCCTGCCCCACCGTTGCTAGATGGGAAGAGGGTATCTGTGCTCTGCGGCGAGCTTTGCCTGCTTCACGTGCTTTGGCCCAGCTTTTCTGCGTCCCGCCTAGGAAAGAGAAGACAAGGCCGCGCTGTGCCGCCTGCCTGGCCCCAGCCCGCATCCCTGCAGCCGTCACGCCTGATCTCCGCTGCCAGGAGAGGGATGCTCTCCTTGGCGAGCTTGCCTAGAAGTAAGGGATCCTTGACCCCATGGAGACCACACAGCAAATGTTAGAGACATCACACGTACGATGTGGTCCTCCCTTGAGCCTTGCACCGCGCCTCTCCCTCATCTGGGGTGAGTGCTCTCTGGCTCCTTTCCATGGGTCCCTCACGCTGCAGCGCACACCAGCATGTCGCCTTTTGCCAAGGAGCTTATCTGGCACAAGAAATAGCATCTCTCTTCCTTCTCCCTTGCCATCCCTGGAGCCAGAGGAAAGCGATGCCACTCGACGTATTTTCCAGTACTACTTTGCTGCTCCGTGAGGACTCGGAGGGTCTCCGCTTGCTCTTCAGGGAGTGTGGGGGCTGCCATCCTTCCCTGCAGATTGCCATCCCATATGTTCCCAGCGCAGTGACTCGTTCCTTCCACGCTCTCCTTCCTCGCTTCCCGAGTGCTGGCCGCCTGACAAGCACATCTTGGCAGCGCCGGTCCTCCGCTCAAGTAAGCAGCCCACCCCATAGGGTCTATAGCAGGTGCTGCCAGCACCCCCGCGCAGGCAGGGGACGGGGCCGACGCTTCCCCTGGCAGGAGGGGTTCGGTCCTCTGCGGGGAGGCCAGTCTCACCCCAGGGAGTGACTGTGCCTCTGCAAGCATGCAGGGTGCTGGGATGGGGCGTCACCATGTGCTGCGGGTGACACAGAGGCCCCGTCCTCAGGATGATGCTGGTGGATGAGCACCCAACTGCAGCCCAGCCACACCGCTGTCCTCCTGGAGCTGCGGCCACCCAAACCAGTCTGACCAGAACGAGATCCTGTTCTGTTACATACACCAGATGCTGGGATCATCTTCCTCAAAAAGCTTTCTGGCAGAGCCGGGGACCCCTGAGGAAAGAGGCAGGGGTACCGGGTCAGGTCATGGCGGTGGGGGTACTTCTCACCATGGCCAGCTCTCCCACGAGATCGCCACTGTCCCAGAACATGCTGTTTTAATGACTCTATTCCTGTTCTTGGGGTGGGAAGGAAAAGGTGGGGGCTCTGCAGATAATTTAACCATATCCTGCACCAAATAACTTCATATGTCAGTAACGCTGCCTCACCTGCATCTTACTCCCCCTCGTATCCCTGCCCGGAGAGCCTGTTTCTGGCTTGTTTCATAGCCCGCCTTGCGTGATCCCCAGCCCTCAGAGGCTGCTGGTGTTCACGGCCATGTCTCCTGATCTTCAGACAGGCTGCAGTGCCTCTCTCTCTCCACACGATGCATCTTTAGGATCGGTTTCCGCTGCTGATGGGTTTGGTGACTGGGCTGCTTCTGGGAGGATGGCACGCTCGCTGATCTCAGGGTAGCATCACCATGGGGATGAGGTGGAGCTCGGGGCTGCTCTCCAGTCTGGTCCCGCTTTGCAGTGTCTGTAGCAGCTGTTTCCTTGGGATGTTGCACAAAGCCCGGCTAATTTCTGTAGTACATGAAATTTTTGGTCCTGCGTCATCCTGGGCGAGCTTGGGTCACTCTCAGAGGTCTGAAAAGGAAGGGAGAGCACTACAGGCAGCCTGAGAGCCAAGAGGATTGCAGGCGGCCTGCCTTCCTCCAGGCACAGAGCATGCCCAGCTGGCTCTGGCGCCTCTGGAAATGCCTCTGGCCCCCGTGCACTGCTCCCTCCGCCCAGCTGCACAGGGTTGCCCACAGTGCTGGGGCAGCTATTCCTGCTGCCTCCAGTGACCGCCAGCCCTCGGTGCTCTCCGGCTTCGGGGGGATCACTGGGGAGGCCCGGCGCACCCGGTGCTTTGGCACGTGAGCGTGTGGAGTGCGGGGAGCTGCGGGGAAGGGCAGCAGGGCCAGCAGACGCCGGGGCTCTGCCCAGTGCCGCCTACGGAGGAGGAGGCTGAAGTGGAGGGCGAGCGCTGGCCAGGGTGAGCGCCGCGGACCTGGGTGCAAAGCGCTGCACTCCCAAGCCCCGTGGGCGGCCTCCGTCGCCGTCGGGCCACTCCTGGCTGATAAGCGGGGCTGAGCGCTCCTGCCCCGCATCACGCAGCGGATGTCTTGCCCGGCGCGCTCCCCTCCTGAGCCGCGATGTGGCTGAGGACTGCCGCCGAAGCGCCGAGGCTGCGCGAGTTCCCAGGAAAGCAGCAAGCGCTGAGCCAAATGCCTGCTGAGAACAGACAAAACACAACTCCCAGTATTTGTTCTGAAACCTGCCCAGAACTGCTTTGGCTTCGATGAGACTGGAGGATTATTTTCCTTAAGTATTTTTAAACCTGGAGCCTGGCAAGTACCAGAGGGCTGGGATTTCCTGGCTTGAGCGCACAGGTTGTGGACGGCAAGGAGCCTGCTCCTGCCACTCCACCTGGGAAGCCCTGGCAGCGTCCCGAGCACCCCACCGAGAGGTGCCCCAGGGCTCGCTGGTGCAGAGCGCTGCTGTGCTCTGTGTCCCCGAGACTACCAGGCACGGGGGACAGTAAAGCACAGTTCGGAGTAGCCACGAGGCTGCTCTAATGCAGGTGCATTTTTCAAATACCCTGCCGTTCACCCACAACCCTGCGGGCTTGGAGGCCGGCACAGGTGAAAGGAAAGTGAATGCAGTGCTCTGCGTGCTGGCAGTTTCTTCATGGCTGGGTTTATTGGTGCTGCTGGCTCAGTCTTTCCCTTGCTGGCAGGACCCAGCAGCAGGACAGCTGTGGTTTGCTCCCATTCAGGCACTGGTGAGCATGGTGTGCTCCTATTCAGGCACTGGTGAGCACACCACCTATTGTGTGTGCATGTAAATACACATTTGTGCTGCTTGTTCCAAAACCCCACTTGTTCCGTTCCCAAAGAGCCAGCACTGACAATGTCAGGAAAGCCTCCGCCCCCCTGGCTTTGTTTGACGGTGCTTGTTTGGAGGAAGGATTCCCGGAGAGGAGCTTGCAGCCGCTGCATGCCCCGACACGGACTTGCTCTTGACAAGGAGCAGCCCCCCGCTGCGGGCAGAGGCAGAGGCAGGGGAGCCGAAGGGCTCTGCTCCCTCCCCGGGCTCGGCTCAGCATCGTTGCCCGCCCTGGGAAGGAGGGAGCAGGGAGCAGCGCCCATGGCTGGCGGAGCGGGGAGAGGAGGTGGTGGGGCCCCGGGCGCGGGCCAGAGCTCATCCCAAAGGCTCGCTCCTTCTGAAGTGGGTCAGGTCCCTCCCCTGCACAAACACAGGCCTAACTCCAGCACCAGCAAAGTACACTGAAAGCTGGAGGCAGTCCTGGCCCCTGTGCAGGCTTTTGGGACTTTGCCTTTTGCTGCCAGAGGCCAGCATTTCATGCCCTGCCAGCAGCAAGGGTTGGAGTGGGATGCGGGCGGCTTTTCTCAGTGAAGCGGCTGCCGCTTCAATCAGGGACCCGCCTGCTGCTGCACCCTCCTCCGGCCTCCGCCCCGCCGGGATGCTCTGCCCGCTCAGCCCGCTCTGCCCGCAGCCTATCCCGCTCCGCAAGTCCCGCTCCTCGGTCTCCTCTTCACCCACAGCCCCCTCACAGAATGCCCTCGGTGTCTGTGCGGCCCCGCGGCCGGCGGCGCAGCCGGTCTGCCGGAGGTCGTGCTGTTGGTAGCGGTGAGCAGCAAGAAAACTGTTGTGGGGAGAAAACACATTTACAGACCCCGAGCCCTGCCTTCCAAGTCCACGTTACCAGGGATAAGGTTTGGGCAAATACTGCAAAGCATCTGTCAAAACCAGCTCTCACTGGCAAATTCATTTCTGCTTTCTTCATGTGCTTTTTGTGTTTGGTTTACCCAAACTCTAGAGGCTGAGCTGTACAGGCAGGAGAAGTTGCATAAAGCAATTTAATGAGTCTTATGTGCAAGCCAGAACTGCTTCCTCACCTGGGCAGGTGCCCCGTGAAATGTCTTTTGACCCACCTACACACCACGGCAGCACAACAGCCCATGGCATGAACGCCGGCATAGGCGCAAGGCGCCTGCACGCTGTCTCCAAAGAGCCTCAGAAGAAAATCCTTGCAACAACCGCAGTTACCATCTAAACAAACCCCAGATCTTCCATAAACAGAGAACAGGGTTAAATGTGCCTAATAAGCTGCTTATTCTGAATTATCATCCCTGCTCTAATAGTAGCTGATAAGCTAGTCTTTTGTGGGACAACAAACATTTCTGTTATTCCCCAAGCCCAGCTTTGGGATAAATAAAGCCAGCCCTTGTTTTTAAGCAGGAGGTCATGCTCCGTCTTAGGATAAAGGTGCTGCTACCCTTTCCCTGCTTTACAGGCTTAAAAGAACAAAATGTATCAAGTAATACAAAAAGTCAGAGAAAATTAGAGTGGGAGCAGCTAAAGACAAATCAAACATGCTGGCATCAAGCTCCCTTCACATGTGTGTTTAGCAGATAATTTGTTATCATCCCAGTCCAAAGTTAACCTGCTGGAAAGCTGCTGTGGGAGAGTTGGCTGCATCTGCAATGTTTTAGATTTCAATGTTTCGGCTGCGTGCAAACAAACAAAAAAATGCTATAAAAGCTTGTTTTTGATTAAACCTGTTGCTGCCGGGTACAAATACTTATTTTCTGGGTGGAAGTTCATTGGGGCACAAGCGCCGAAGATCATTAATCCCCGGTAAAACACAGACTTTGTGCCCAGTGCCATGGCTTAGCCGGCAGCAGGTCTCGTGGGGCCAGGCAATGCTGCCCCGCAGTTTCTACTCGCCATCCCAAAGCGGAGGGACGAGGCAGGAGGAGGATGATGCCGGGGTCTCCTGCTGCTCTTGGGCAGCCCCAGGCTCAGGGGATGCAGGTACCGGCCCCCGGTGGGCTGGGGTCTCGCACCACCCCGCCGCCGGGCGGCTGCCCTCCCCTCCCGGCAGCGCTCCCGAGCCCCCCGTGCAGCTCCAGGCGCCCCAGCGCAGGGGCGGTCTCCATCACCTCCATCTCCCTGGGGCTGCAGGCCACGGCAGGAAGCTGCGGTCGCAGCTGTTTTGCTGCCCTAGCTCATCTGCTATTCTTACACACCTCAGGGGGGTGAGCCGTATTTTCACTGCCTCAGAGACAGGATTCGCCTCCGTTACGCCTCAGAAAAGCGGCCGACTGCTGCAGGGAGCCAAGGGAGTGGAGGGGGAGGAGTGTGATCTGGGCTCACGGGAGGCATTTGTCACGGGGCCAAGCAGCAGCCACAGACCCCGCTTCCAGGTCCCTCTGCCTCCCTGGGGTGCCCTGGCTGTGCTCTCCCGGATATCTGGGGCTCAGCTCTCCGGGATGGGCACTTTCCATCTCCATCTCCGGGCTCTGCCGAAACCAGCCCGCACAGGGGGAGCCCGACACCGGGGGCACGTGGTGGGCAGCCTGCTCCCAAGCGCTGTGCGCCAGCCGGCCGATGCTGCGTGCCAGGCTGCGCAGTTGCCTCTCCCCTCTGCCTGGGGAGGCCATCCCTGGGGTGAGACCCCAGCCCCGGTGCTGCCAGGGGCAGGAATGGCCACGCCATCACCTGCCAAGCCCCCTCACAGCCCTGGGGACTCTGCGCCCTGCGGCAAAGCCCAGGCACCACATCCCAGCCTCTCCTGTACCTTGGGTAGCCCCAGGTCCCAAATGGCACGAGCCAGCCTTGGCTAACCGACCCCCCCTCTGCCACCTGGTCTCAGAGCAAGCTTCAGCAAAGGGACATCCCGGGCAGGTCCTCATGTGTCGCCAGCCGTGGGCACACCGGGGCTGCGTGTGCACATGGCTGTGTAATGCTGTAACAAGATTACCCTGTGACATGATGGCTGTGAAATAATCCATGGTATCATTCAGTAAATCCTGGGATCCAATTACCCTTCCCCATGACACCCCTTCCTGGGCGCGGGGAGCCTGGGGGCTGCAGCCCAGTGCTCTGCCCCTCCGGCAGCCGCCCACTCGGCTCCTCCACGCCCCTGCACCTCTCTGCCTCGGTGTCATTTAAGATTAGCAAAGTTTGCATTGCCCCGCAGGAGCCCCGACCCTCTGCCAGGCTCTGTTGTGTTTTCCCACCCGGCCGCGCGCTCCCCAGCACCGCGCTGACCTCCCTGCCTGCCCGGCCCTGCGCCCCCTCGCCGCCCTGGCAGCACTGGACCTGGCTGAGCTGGTGTTCGGCTGGCTCGGGCGGCGATGCCAGCCTGCCTGGAACCAGGAGGGAGCTGGCCCCGGAGGTCTGCAGGATGTGGGAGAGGTGAGCAATGCCACCCTGCCGAACTTGGCTGTGCAGAGAGCCCCCGCGCACACCCTGCCTCCTAAGCACCACAGTTGTTTGCAAACAGTTTTCCAGGGCATTTTCCTTGTCCCAGCAGCTGCTCCCTGCAGTCAGCGTATCCCTTTCTGTGAGAATAAAGCTCGGGGCATGGGCACACCAGCACTCCCCAGCCCCGGCAGTGGTGCCAGGGCACGCATGATGCCCCGCAGCCAGTTCAGCGCGCTCCGCTGCAGGCGCCACCGTTGCTCCTGGCCCTGGCAGGTGTTCAGACACCAGCGCTGCTGCCAAACCAGGCAGGGAGTGTGGCCAGCTGCAAATTTCAGCTTCATTTTTGGAGCCTTTGAATCACTGGCCAGCTGCCAGGTTTGTTATTTGTTAGTCTAAATATTTTTTTCCCAAGTGAATTTCAAGCTGTCGAGAGGAGCCGGGCAGACGGAACTTGGCAGGGGGCCCTTGGCATCCTCAGTGTCAGGGGAGCAGGGGCGAGGGCAGGATGCTGTGGCATGGTCCGCCCTGCCCAAGAGACCCCAGGTAGCAGGGCAGCGGGCTGCAGTGGTGCTGGCAGAGCCCTCACACCAGGAAACCTTGAATTTCACCTTGGCTGCGGAGGGACTACAGCCGAAACTCCCACGCACGGGGCAGAGTTCATGGACCAGCCTGTCCGGATCCGGGTCTGCACCTCTGCACACCCATAACGCCGCACAGGCCTCGGTGAAGTGTCAGAGGCTTGTGACCCTGGGCATGGAGCCCCAGGGTGAGCAGGGGATTTGTAACACCCATTTCTGTCTGAAAAATCCCGGGGTCCTGCCTGGGCCAGGGCTGGGGCCATGCTGAGGCTGAGGTCTGTGTCCCAGCCAGGTCTGCTCAGCTGGATGCTGGAGCCCACGAAGGCCCACCCTGGCCCTGCACGCAGACCCCGCGCTGCCCAGCCGCCCTCTGGCATGTGGGACTCTGCAGCTGCAGCTTTGTGCTCGGCCAGCTTGCGCTTGCTGAGCCATGGGTGCAGGCGGCTACCCTGGAGATGCCCCCGCCTCCCGCACCCAGCCGCGCAGCTACAGAGGCACGGGCAGAGCTCACAGGGGACTCATGCTCGCCGGGCGCCGGGGTGGCCCTGGGAGCCATCCGGTAGCCACCGCGGCGCCTGCGAGCTGCCCGGCAGGCAGCTGCCCTGGCCTCCCGGCCTGAGCGAGCAGAGTCAGCGGGGATCAGGAAACAAAACAAAACGGGCAATTTGCAGGGGAAGAAACTGCTTTTCCACGTTGGAAACCTGAGCCTCAGATACATTTCCCTCCAGAGAAGAGAAACAAAAGCTTTGTGAGGGAAGGGCCAGGCGGCCGCCTCTGAGGGCAGGGCAGGAGAGGAGCCAGGGCCGAGGATGGCAGGGAGCCGTGGGACCAGGGACGGGACCGCGGCTGGGAGGCAGGAGGCAGCTGCAGGGAGCCTGCCGGGCTCTGGGTGCAGGCGACTAGAGCGTGCCCTGTCATGCTGCCGGCGCTTCCCAGCTCCCTGCCGCCTTCCCTGCCGTTGTTCGGCAGCCCCGGGGGTGAGGCACGGTGGCGAGGCCGGCTGCCCTTCCTCCCTGCCTCCCGCCTGCCCTTCCACCCTGGCTCCCGCCCCACCACCTCCCAGGCGATGCCCAGCTGCCAGGGTGCATCCCACCGGCTCCCCAGGGACGTGGGGCCGGGCCATCCTCCCCTCCTGCCCACCTGACACCCAGCCGCAGTGGGGAACAGCAACTGGCTCATCCCAGGATGGGGTGGCAGTGATCAGCACCTCCCCAGGAGCCAGCCCAAGGCCAGGAACGGGGCCAGGATCCGGCCCCACACAGACAGGGATGCTCACAGCAGTCAGAGGCAAGGGGCTCTGGCGATCCACTGCTGCCCCATTGGCCTCACATTTAGATGGATAAAGATGATCCCACCCGCAGGCGAAGCCATTTCTGTCACATTACTTAATTCCCCTGACATTAACGTGGTGGATTTTGTAAGGAGACCTTTCCACAGAGCTGTCTGAGTGTTTTTCTTGTGGCTCAGCAGCTGCCGCTAGCCGGCCACCGCAGCCGTGTCATTGTGCCTCCCAAAAAGGCAAACCAAACCCATCTGATGGTCGTGCCTCCCGTGTTGCAAGGCTGCTCCTGCTGATGGAGCAGGAAAGACATCACTACCCCAGCACATGGTGCAGCGGCCTGCGGTTCTCTTCTGGGGGGACGGTCCAGATCCCAGGAGATGGCTCCCTGTTCAGGGGCCCCAGCAGCACTCCCAGCACAGAGCCGGCAGCTCGCGGACTGGGCAGCCTCACACCCAGCACGGGTTCTGGGCAGAAGGGTATACAGGAGCCCCCAGTGCCATGGCTCCAAGTCCCAGAGCAGCCTGAAAGATTAATGACCTTTTTTCAGTGTTTGCTTTAGGCAGAGCTGTCACTGCAAACCAGAGGGCTCGTGCTCCGGGGCTTAGTTCAGATAAGGGTCTGGTATGAGAATGAGCTCCCCTGGTGAGGTGCAATTTGGAGATCTTGAATGGGGGCTCCAAAACTGGTTGCGAAGAAAGAGATTAAGATCAGTATTTGTCCTTTTTTTTTCCTTTTTCCTTCCTCCTGGAGCAAAAATATTCCTGTTTATTGCTATGAACCCTCGGGGGGCTTTATGGTACACTCCCAGTGGGAATTACTGTCTCAAGAGATCAGAGATCCCGAGAACATCCCCTTGCCAAATTTACAGTAACAGTGAGCTCTAATCAGCCTTGTTTATCTCTCCCTGCAGTGGTATTTGGGAAACTAGCACAGGTCAAACATGGGACAGTTCCCTCATTGTTACCAGATAGCCGAAATCTCCCTTCAGGCCACACTGAGTCCCTCATGGCGTGGACACCTTCCTCAGCCTTCTCCCGGAGCCTGGCTCTGGGCTCCTGCATGCCTGGGCCCGGTGAGCAAACGTGCCGCTCCTGCTCAAACGGCGCTGCCGGGAGAGGGCCAGGCGAGGAAGAGCCCCGGCTGCTCCCACTGCAGGCTGCCGTGCTCGGCCCCTGTCATCCCAACCTCGGCGCAGCTCCCGCAGCCACCGGCAACCTCGGCCTGGTCCTGCTCGGCAGAGCCGCAGGACCCAGCACGCCGCGAACGCCAGCGCCGGCTGCAGCCCCCAGCCGCCCCAGCCATTCGGCCCCTGCCTGCTCCTGAGAGCGGGGATGGCTGCGACGCCTCTGTGCTCACACCCTCCCTACTGTATATTCTTCCTAAGAAAATAAAGCATCACTGTCCTATTAATTATGTGAGTTATGGAGCAATATTTTTCCCAGAGTCACCTACTGGTTCACATATTCGTTTTCCAGGCAGCTTAGCCAGTAGCCTGGCAACACGGTGACCTTATGCTCTGCTCAGCTTTGAGCGTTTTATTAGCCACACTGGACTCTCTCCACCGCTCCATATTGCTGAGCCCCTCATTAGTACAATTAATAAGCCGCTTCTGTCAATTCAATCAAATGCCAGGCTCGACAGCAGGAGAAAGCTTTGGCAGATCAAGTAGGGGAGATTCTGGGTAGCACTGGGAAATTGCAGGAAACCTTTCATCTCCCCCAAGGAGCCGAACAAGAATGGAATTGTGGGATTGGGATTCTCTCAGGTCATGTTTATTTATCGCCAGCTTGTTAGTATAATAAATCAGGTTCCCTGTCACTTTGAATGAAGTCATAGGTTTGCTGGAAAGAACTTGGCAGAACACCTTGATATTATTAGTGATGGTGCAGAAAAAGCCTCATGAAAGGCGATGCCCTGGCTGGGGCAAGCAGGCACCCTCACACGCACCCGCTCGCCCCTGCGCCCTGCCGGCAGAAGGCCACCGCCGGCCCAGGCTGGCGCGGTCATCCCAGGCCAGCGCCCGGGGACCGCGATGGTCTCGTGACACACCATGCAGCGCAGCTGCGAGGTGCCGGCAGCACGGCCGCAGCGCGGTTTGTCCCAGGCACCCGATAGCCGCAGGAAGGGATGCTTCTCCCTGCTCCTGCTGCCTACTCCAGGAGACACGCGTGGTGGGAGACATCCCTGACCTGGCCCTGCTCTCCTCCTGCTGCCTGCGCATGTTGGCAGATGCGGCCGGGCCAGAGCAGAGCACCGGGCAGGCAGCGCGGGCACTGGTCCTCCACTGGCAGTCACGTGTATCAGGCACACGTGACGGCACTTTGCCTTTCGCACTTCTTTGCGTCCTACCAGACTTTGCCCTGGCTCTGCCTTCGGCGTGCTCTTTGGATCCCGCTCCGGCTCCGGGAGCTCCCGCGGCCGCAGTGCCCGGAGGTGCTGGGCAGGACAAGGCTGCCGCGGTGGGGCGGCCGGGTGGCAGGCGAAGGCCCAGCGCTCGTGTGGCTGCACGGCTGCGGCTCCTGGACCTCGCCGGTCCCTACGTCCTCTGAGCAGGACCTGCCAGCAGCAAGGGACCAGGAGGTGGCTTTGCAGAGCCTTTGGCATGACACCTCCCCCTGAACTGGGCCAGGGTGCGTGGGGCGCAGTGGTCTGCTGGATTTGCTGGGGAGGTCATGGTCTCCTTGCCTGGATCTGGTGCTTTTCCACACCAGAGAGCAGATCTGCAGGGTGGCTCCTATCCTGTTGCTGGAAGTAATGCTGGGTGGCAAGGAAGAGCTGTGGCGGGTCTGTCGTAGCCTGGGTGCCCCAAATAGAGCAACATCACAGGTGTATGTACCAAAAATGTTCCTAAAATAAACTTCCCCAGGAAATCCTTTGATCTGGTCTGACAATGAAAGCATAAATCTGAAAAAAGTTTGTTTTTTAAGAATATTAATTTCCATTTAGTTTAAATATAACGTAAAGGTTATAAAATAACAACTCATTTTATTGTTCAATTTATCACAGTATTTGGTCTCCATGCTGGGATAAATATTAAGGTGTTCCTAATTTACTGCTCCAAACCCACTTTGGGGAGACAGTTAACTCGATTTCATA
>VZTV01013509.1:3045-60375 GCA_013400875.1 Anhinga rufa | reverse complement strand
GGCCGAGCCAGAGCCGCCGGGGCGGAGGCGGAGGCGGCGGCGCTGCCCCGGCGGCCGCCCGGAGGAGGCTCGGCGCTGTCGGGTCGCCGAGGCACAAGGGTTCGTGCGTTTCGTGTCCCGCTCCGTGACGGAGGCGTTTGAGAGGAGCGGGAAGCAGGGGCAGGCTGTGGCTAGTAGAAGTCTCGGCAATGCCAGTCAAGCCAGGACTCAACGTTTCTCCAGGCCAAGCTGTAGGATGTAGCCCCTTAGGACTGCGCTTAGGAATATTCCTTCCAGCCCCCCACTTCAGCTGTGCCCTGGCAGTTCCTGCTGCCCCGGATTTCCTCCACGTCCCTTTGCTGCTTTGCACCTCAATGACTCCCTCCTTTTCCCTCAGGGAAACCTTTGTGGGCTCCCCTTGGTGTTTGCTGCCATTGTTTTTCAAAGAAAACCTCCCCAAAGCGACAAAACAATTGGTAGCCCACCCTTAATCTCTGCTGCCAAGAGTTTAATTAGACGTGTGCTAAATAGCAGGTTCGCTGGGGGCCGGGTGTGTGCGGTTGTCCTTCCTTGGCCGTTACTGTCACCTTTGCATTTGCCGCCTTTGGCTGCAGCGGGCTGGGGTGGAAGAGGCGCTGAAGTATGAGGGAATATCAAAACCCACTTTTGTGCATGGAGGTATTCTCAGGCTCTCTTGGAGTGACCATGTGTTGATAGAAGTAACAGTATTCCAGACCAAGAAAAAAAGCCCGTTTGGGAGATGGTATAAACATGCAAACCAATGTTCAGTTAACTCTAGGAATTCCTCTAGCAGGACTCGAGAGTCTGATCTGTTTTAAACACTGGGCATATCTAAGGAAGCTTGTCACCTTCTTGCCCCTTCGTGGTTCTGTAGTTCTCTTCTTTCCTGGCCTGGTAAGCAACTGGAAATATTTGGGAGAAAATGTGTATTTCAGCATAGAAACACAACTAAGTTGCCTCTGAAACCTTCCGCGTTTAGAAAGGTACGAGGGTGTCGGTGCCTGGAAAGGTGAGCTGGAAATGCATCAGGTGGCTAACAAGCAAAAGGATATCCACGGTGTTTGGAGAGCAAGTCTCCAAGCTTCAGCAAATACTTGTACCTCTCCAAGCTGATGGAGGGTGTGTTTAAAACTGCTTGGCACAAAACGCAGTGGGAAGAAGCGGTGCTGGCGCTGTGCTGCGTTATGCAATCTGACATGTGCTGCAAACAATAATTAAGTGTGCGTTCTCTGTTGTGGCTTTCAGGATTTTGGCACACAAAGTGTGTGTGTGGGGGTGATGTTTTTTCCTCACTAGGACTACTCTAGCAGTTCTGAATCTAAACGAGCTATAATGCATACAAGCTGTTTAAAATTAATCAAAGCTTAATTTTTCCCGCATGAAAAAGTTCCTGCTCTGCTTTTTCCTCTCAGTTCTGTGATATCATTTCACCTCACTTGGAGGACTAAAAAGTCTTGATTTTCCTAACTCTTTCAAACTACTTGCAGGTGATGCTTCCAGTGTGGGGGGAGGGGGTTGATTTTGTTTTAGTTTTTTGGTTTTAATAAGGCCAGGAGAGCACCTTCAGAACTCTTTCAAGATGGAAGTGTTCAGGCAACTGTAACTTCATATTTCTTGCTAAATGACATACGTTTTGTGGATAACCTGGTAGGTGATGAAAAGGGTAGGGAAGTCAGAGAGTTAGTGACTGTGTTTTGATGTGTCTGCATCTTAACATGATGTTCTGTAGAGCAAGGAATGTGAGCCCTGCTTGCAGGGCAGTCGTCTGTAGGGGGAAAGGGAAGCACGATGCTGGTGGTCGCTGCCTTCCAGTCATATACTAGTGCCTGAAAGTGTTTATATATGCTGGTAACTAGGGAGATGATGAATAAAAGTAGATTAGGTATCAGTTAATTAGTTCAGCTAGTTCTGTTCACAACAGGTTTTTTGGGTGAGCTTATGCATTTTCAGCTCAAATGGCGGGCTGCGTTGCTGCACCAACATCTGGACCAGCACAGTGCCTTGGGGAGGAAGCGGGTATGCTCCGTTGGGCTGAATTAAGCCCACTCTCCAGGACTAAGCATACAGTAATCAATTTGGTGTGTGCGTTCAGTTTTATTTACTTAAGAGATGAATACCACTTCAGCTCAAAATGAATGTTTGGATGATTTTTATATACAGTACCAGATGAATCTCTGAAATAGAAATTTTGCATGTTTGCTCTGTATCTTGCATAACATGGGCCTCAGTAAAAATGCAAGTGCTTCTAAAATGACGGGTCCTTCAGTTTTGGCTTGTTCAGAGCAAGGGAATTATATCTGGTTCTGCCTGATAGCAGAAATCTTAGCTGTTTGGTTGAATTATCTATAAACACAGAAAACCAGATGATGTATTTAATTTTGGATTTAGTGATCAGTCAGTCTACTTCAAAAATAAAAGCATCAGTAACTATATATAAATGTCCGAACTGCTTTTGGTATGAATGGTACCCAACTTCTTGAAAGCGGGCTTATTGTTAATGCAAACTTTGTTATAGTCCAAATCTGAGTAATCGAAAAATACTTTCCCAGGCTTTCTAAATTAAAATCTTAATTTCTAACTTAGCAGTAAGACAGTAGGCTTCTGGGGGGATACCTGAACGTTAGCAGATCCTCATCACCCAGGCCCCATACCTGTCAGTGTTGAAGAAGCATGTGGACAATGCCCTTAATAAGTTGCTTTAACTTTTGGTCTGCCCTGAAGTGGTTAGGCAGTTGGACTAGATAATCGTCGTAGGTCCCTTCCAACTGAAGTCTTCTATTCTTTTCTTCCTGAAGGCCTTAGAAAAATCAAGTTTCTGTTTTCATTGCATATTAATCTGACTCCCGAGATCTTTGTCAGTGACCGCTAACCATGCCTGACGCACAGGTTGGTCTGGCTCTGCACCCATGGCATGGTTTTGCTCATCAGTGTAGTATCTGGACACCTTGAGGAGTGTGTTGCTATCTTCTGTGTCCATTGTCTCATCCTTCCTCCGTGGGTTGCGCTCAGGTCCTTTGGAAATAGCGTGGCTCAGTACTCCCTGGTCTGGTTAAACCCACTGCTACCAAGATTAGTGTCAGCCCTGGCTGGGTGCCTCTGTGTTTGAAAGATCCTGGAAAGACTCTTCCTCTGGGATCTGGGATCAGCGCTGCCACTCGCTGTCCCCTCTGCGGAGCATGGCCGATGGCTCCCGCTGGCTGTGCCGGGCTCCTTGGCATGCCCAGAGCCCTGGGCTGAGCCGGGCTCCGGCAGCGGTGCGCAGGGTGGATCCGGACAGCCCGAGAGGGTGTCCTGAGCGCTCAGCCTCCCCTGGCCATTCATGCTCCGTTGTTTTTATGTATTACTGGCATTTAAGATTGGCTTAATTATTACATTGACTGAGGGAGCCGGCCTGCAGAGTAGCATTCAGTGGCTGCATGTGCATTGTTCTCTTCTCCAGGTTCCATTGATTCTTTTTTTTTTAATTGTAGGAATGAATAATTGTTTGCAAACCTGTTTGCTGCTGTATCTGTATAATTTACCTCTCGATGTAATTGAAAGAATACATTAACAACTGTCTGACTTGCCATGGTTACCCAGGATTTTATTAATTCATTGCTAGAACGGTATCCTTGTTGCTGAGCCTGAGTGGAAGTTAAGGACAGTCTGTCAAGTCCTTGCGCCTCCCAGTAGATTCTGGTCTTACATACCAAAAGTGTATTGGTAGTGCCGTGAGCACCAGGGTGAATAAAACCAGGTCCTGGTCAGGTGGTGTTCTGGTTATTGGCAAGTTTTTCCTGTGTGGAGGGTTCCTGTGACAGCTTTAACACCCACTGATGGTACTGGTACTCGGTGAGGCTTAAATTTGTACTGCAACCCCTTCTTCAGTAGGGGCTCCAGTACAATTTTTTTTCTTCCCCTAGTCATGGCTTTTGGGCAGCTTTGTGTCTGTACGGGCTTGGCCCTGGATGTAGTTGAAGCTGTCCACAGGCCCAAAGCTGTCGCAAGAGTAGACGAGCGCGTGGGTGTCATGACTGCCCCAGCCCAGTTGTCAGTGGAAATATTTTTTAACTGTTATCAATTATGTTTTCATCTTTTTAACAGATACATGGTAGTTTTGTTCTTAAAGGGTAATTTTGTCTCCTGTGTCAGCATAGCTGCAGCCTACCTGGCAATCTTAAAACTAGCCATAGTAAATATGTACCATGTTACTTCTGTAATCATGAAGGAGAATCAGTGATTGTCGTGGTTTAGCCCCAGCCGGCAACTAAGCACCGGCACTAAACTGGCAACCACGCAGCCGCTCGCTCACTCCCCCCACACCTGTGGGGTGGGGGAGAGAATCGGGAGAGCAAAAGCAAGAGAACTCGTGGGTTGAGATAAGAACAGTTTACTAATTAGAATAAAAAAAGGCAATAATAGTAATGATAATAACAATGATTAAGATAATATAACATAATAAAAAGGAAAACAATGAGGGAGAGAAACGAAACCCGAAAGGAAGGAAAACAAAACCAAACCCAAAACCTCACAAGTGACACAACCGCTCACCACCCGCTAACCGACGCTGCCAGTTCCCGAGCCGCGATTGCCCACACTCTCCCCAGTCCCTGCCAACTCCCCCCAGTTAATATACTGGGCATGACGTCATATGATATGGAATATCTCTTTGGCCAGTTTGAATCAGCTCTCTTAGCTGTGCCTCCTCCCTTCCCAGCTTCTTGTGCACCCGGCAGAGCATGAGAGGCTGGAAAAGTCCTTGACTAGTTCAGCACTGCCCAGCAATAGCCAAAAAATCAGCGTGTTATCAGTATTATTCTCATACTAAGTCCAAAACACAGCACTGCACCAGCTACAGTGAAGAAAATTAACTCTATCCCAGCTGAAACCATAACAGTGATGCAGGACCTCATCAGAGGAACTCGTCAGAAGGTGAACAACTCTTGTTGAAAGTGGCTTATTAGGGCTCTATGCTCGATGCCAGAATTGGAAATGGAGTGAGAGGCGTGATGCCTTGCTGACAGGCAGGCACGACCAGCTAGCAGAGGTAGACTTTTTGATTTAATAGGCGGTGTTCAGTTATATATGCACCTATGAACAGTGTTCTGATGATGGTGAGGGTATCGGTCGCGCTTCACAAGCTCGGTGGCGGTGCTGGGCCTGTTCAGCACGCAACGGCTCGGGCTGTCGGCACAAGCTTTGGGGATTCGTCTCCGTTCTGGACTCATGCTGGAAAGGCGTCAAAAAGCTCAGTTGGTTTCACTGTTTGGCGTGACGTCTGTCTCTCCTCACTGCTAGAACCAGGCTTCCATCATAACCCCGATTTTTCCTTTTGGTCCTGGTTTGACTCGTGTCACAAAATGGAGGTAGCCCGTGCCCAAAGAGTTAGGTCTCGGAAATGGACATGGTTTTGCTTTTCTTGTAACATCTTATGCACCAAGTCCAAGGCAAAAGTAAAATCCTGCTTTAAAGTTAAAAGCAACGGGAATAGCATCAGCATCCAATATGGGCATTAAAAACAGATTTAACAACTCTCTTGCCCATTGAAACAATCCAACTCCTGCATTTGTTTCCTATAAGCAAAACCAACTGGCACTAAAGCATGCCTTCTATAAGCTTCCCAGCCTCATGTTCCTCTCCCCTCCAGCTTGTTTGGTAATTGTGTGTATGTTGTTCCTTTAAAATAAGCCTGCCTTGACTAGTCAGCTTCTTTGAAAAGCTGGGCAGGCTGAGAAAATGGGGATCATTTCTACAGAAAACAGTTCAGAACCAAGCATTTTGTAAGAAATTATTTTCGTGTCCCTGGAAAGTTTTTCTTTTTTGCAGTAGGCAAGTATTGTAGATAAAGCTATGCTTTAAAGGAAGAATACTCTGATCAGATTCGATCTTTCTTTCAAGAAGCCTTTCTAAGAAAAAGTATTCAATTCAAGAGAAATAGATCTGTCTAGATGTTTATTGTGAGTGACCACTAGAACAAGCTAGGACCTCTTGCTTTGGTGAAGGGGGAATTGTATGTATCAAAAATATCGTTTACAACTTTTAGGTTGCATAAAGCGTGTGTGTGTGGTGTTTTGGGTTTTTTTTTGTTGGGTTTTTGTTTGTGTTTTTTTTTTTAATTCCAGGAGTTAGAATAACTTTTCTCTTTGTTCTCTAGGGATTTAAGTCATAATCATTTATTGTCATCCAACTGGAGCATTGATTTGTCTGTTCACACACTACAAGAAGTGTAAGTTTTTCTATGAGGATAAACTAAAGATTTTGTACCTATTCTAATTAGTACGTTTCATTGCATGTCTAGATACCTGGTCTGACTTGTAGAAATATTCAGTGCCAGTTAATTAAAAATGGATGCTCTGTATTGGCAGCAAGTTTTATGTATAAAACTGATGATTTGTGAGCAGAAAACTTTTTCATAAAAGGTTAAGAAACCAGTATTTTTTAAAAAATAAGACGCTTGTTTTTACTGTAGCTGATTCTAAATTAAAGAGAAGTAATAGTATCCATGAGAATGGTAAAAACTAGTGTGTTTTGCTATTAAGTTGTTTAAGTTATCGGTATTTAAGCTTTTAGGGAATCTTTTGTCAACTACTAAGTAGTATTAACATAAAATTGTTAAATGTGTTCTGTGGTATGAGTTATTTCTGCTGCGTGCAGGGCTTTTCTCTGAAGTGGCAGTAATCTTTTTTGGTGTGTTTTGTTTTTGTTTTTTAGGAAAATGAATTACAATGAGCTAAGTAAAATTCCATATTTTGGAGAAACAACTTCTAATATAACTCTTCTCTCATTGTAAGTAATAGCTTGTCTGCCTTTTTCTTGTTTAACAAATGGGAGAATTATGTTAGTTCTGCTATCAAGTTGTAGGAAAACATAGCTTCTTTTGTCTTGAAATACAATTCATCTAAAGTGCTTTAGGGAATATGTAAGCAAATACAAATCAGACAATCAAGTCACCCTAAATTACCAATAAAATGCAGTCAACCAAGGCAGGCAGCTTTGATGGGGAGGGATTCAGCCTAGGAATGACAGTTCCCACAAGGAACAGCCCAGCTACAGGCACCAGAATTTGAATGTATTCATACGTCAAGGTGGCAAATAGCTCTTGGATTTTCAGTATTGCTTTTGGAATTAACACTCTGAAGCATGCGCTACCTGTCCCATTTAAGAGGCTTGCTAATAATGTTGATATACAGAATCCTACAGCTGTTTCAGCTGTGCAACCTGAAGGATGGCATGTTGTGATAATCGTATTTATTGCTGGTATTTTTCAGGGTACACAATACCATTCCAGAAATAAATGCTGAGCAACTCCAAGTTTACCTTTCATTGGAAAATCTAGATCTTAGTTCTAATCTTATCTCAGAAATTAAAGCTTCTTCTTTTCCACGGATGCAACTGAAGTACCTGTAAGTATGAGTGATCTGTTATGTCTGGATTTCTGGCTCTACAACAATAATGTTGAAGACCTCATCCACTCTAAGCTACTGCCTTAAAGTAGGCAGCCTTGCGTGGCTTTGAACTGGTAACAGTGCTCAACATAGCTACAGATGTGCTTGAAATAAAATACTTTTCATACCAATCTATATTGCATTTTCTCAAATCGTATGGAAAACAATAACTGCTGTTGTCAAAGAGCAGGTACTTCAGCCAGCAGCGACAGGAATGATTTCTGCCTGTTTTGAATAAATCACTGTTGACATTGTCTTGACCATGTCTAACTGAAGCATGGGCATGCAGTAAAAATCTGCTCCTAGCACTGATTCCTTTGGGAAAAATGATTTTGTTTGGTACACTAGAATTCAGATTTCTGATGTGACTTCACAAAGAACTTGAGTTCCAATAAAACGTGGTCCAAATGGTCTGAAGTGCTTATGCAGTTGTGTTCATAAAATTCTTCATGTTCTGAAAGGCTTCTTTTCTCTTCCTTTCCTAGGAATCTGAGTAACAACAGAATAACTACTCTAGAAGCAGGCTGTCTTGATAACTTATCTAGCTCACTAATGGTGGTAAAGCTGAACAGAAATAGGATTAGTGTGATTCCACCAAAGATCTTCAAATTGCCTCACGTGCAGTTTCTGTAAGTAGCAGTCTTGAAAGCCTAAAACCACAGCGTTTACAGCTGTGTTGTTCATCTCATTATGCCTTCTTGACTTTCAGAAAGTGGTGCTTATCAAAAGATGTCTTAATATTTGAATGTTATCTTTATAAGGGAACTGAAAAGGAACCGGATTAAAACAGTGGAAAGTCTTACATTCCAAGGACTGGAATCCTTAAAATCATTGAAAATGCAGCGCAATGGGATTAGCAGACTAATGGATGGAGCGTTTTTTGGCCTGGGTAATATAGAAGAATTGTGAGTATGCCTAGTCATGGAATTTCTTTTAGGGGCTCTAGCTGTGGAGGATTGTGTCCTAAGTTGCTTCCCTTACATCAAGGCTGTGCTGAGATATTTCCTGAGACGTTCATCATGGAGTTCACAGATCTGTATTTTTCCCATTATTTTGATATCATGTCTGGCTACTTCAGAGGTAGAAAGATACTGTCTCTCTCCCCAACTTCTTCCCCCCATGGTGATCAAGAATGCTTTGACTCTGTAGGTTGCTTTTTGCTGGTTTTCATTTGCGCTCGCCATAACATGGGATGGTTCTTTGTTGTGTGACTGTTTGACAGAGATGGCGCAGTGGTGTGCCACGCAGTGTTAGTGAAAGATTTTTAAAAAAAACAATCTTTGAGAACAGAAATTACAGTTTTGCTGCTGCCACTGGATCACCACAGTTGTTGTTGAGTTACTCAGTTCTTAATATACTTTTGTTCGCTCTTGGTTTCAGTGGAATGAATATAACTGTGCATTTCAGGTTGCCTAAGGCTTAATGTTAGTAAATCATTTCGAGATCCACAAGGTGAAATTTTGTAAATATATGTTTCATTGATTATCTGTTTGGCAAATGTTTTCCCTTTTAATTCCTTAGAGAACTGGAACATAATAACTTAACAGAGGTAAACAAGGGCTGGCTGTATGGTCTGCGGACATTGCAACAACTCTATGTTAGCCAGAATGCCATTAACAGGATCAGTCCAGATGCATGGGAGTTCTGCCAAAGACTTTCTGAGCTGTAAGTCCTCGGCTGCTTTTCATCAGGGATTTTGTAATGTTGCAATAACAGATTGGATAGCAGGACGTATGTAGCAAGAATGGATTACCAAAGGAAGTGCTCAATTTCCTTGTTAGCCCATGGTAATGCCATGTATTTTACTTATTTTTATAAGTGTTCTATTAGAGAAATTAATCAAAGCTCAATAGTTAATCAAGTTCGATAATATCTTCATAATTTATCCCCCTCTATTTGCCTTTAAAGTACATGTTCAATGTTTCTAGAGACTTGTCATACAACCAGCTAACCCGCCTCAAGGAGTCGGCCTTTGTGGGACTTGGCTTATTGGAGAAACTAAACCTGGGTGACAATCGCATTAGTCACATTGCTGATGGTGTGTTTAGAGGTCTGACAAATCTTCAAACCTTGTAAGTACAGAAAACTTCTAGTTAAAGTCTCAGTTTAATGCAGTGAAGCTTTGGAAGTAGAGACAATGAATATTGCACTGTGCAAGCCTGAGCTAAGTGTTTTGGCATTGCTGTGTGCTGTCCTGCTTGCAGGTGTGGGGCTGGCAGTCTTTTGGTCTGCTGAGATAACAGAATTCTGGCCCAGCTAAAACAAACCAACCACTTAATTTTAGTGGTAATAAGAAACGGTGGCTTGGTGACCTTGAGTGCCCAGTTGCGTGTCATACTGGTTCTGAGAAGGTGTGGATAGTCAGCTTGTGTAAATGCTGATTGTGGAGCAAATGGTCAGCCTGGATCTCTCTTTATTCCAGGTGGGTTTTTTTAGGGTTGGAACCGCAGAAACCAAGCGGTGAATCCTTTTGGTTGCAGAAGGTATGGTTTAGCCCACCCTGCTTGTGTGCTGAAGCCATAGGCATAGCTTATGAGAGTGGTGCAGGATTACTTCTTGCTGTCAGAGGCACAGATCTGCTCTTGCCAGGACCTTTTGTAGCAGCTGCTATGAAATTTCTGACAAGAAAAGCCTCAGTCCTGGCTCTTAAAAAAAAAAAAGTGTCCCAAGTAGATCTGAACAGTTGTAATCATCCTCAACAATGGTAGTTGAGAAAGGAGTGAAAGTTTATAACCCCTCTGTCAGTTCATTAAATAAATGCTTAAATAAGCAAACTCACCAGAGAGATTTATGTAAGCAGTCATATTCTGTTAACCTTAATGCAACCTTTTAATTAAATAATTAAAACTAATTTCTTAGATTTAGAGTAGCATGAAAAAGAACAAGAGCAGATTAATTAGTAGGGTTTCCTGGGCTTCTCAGGGGCGTCAACAGCTGAGAGGCTGGCCATTTGCTTCGGGGTTGGAATGTGCAGGACGGAGGGCAGTGGTGATTAACAAGGCTCCAAGCATTCGTGTCCAGCCAAGCGTGAGGAGCCAACTCCTCAGCTCACACAATGAGGGGCTTTTCTTTTGGGTTGCTCCCTCTTCTGCTAAGTGGTCTGAGTAGTGGAGTGTAAAAATACTTCAAACAACAGGAGATACTGTGTTGCTGTCGGATTAGTTCCATTGTTGCTTGTATACTGGTTGTTTCAGTGCTAAGGCTGACATAAATATTGCTCTGTATGTTCAGCTCCTGCCACTATTCTGCAATGTAACTTTAAATTAATGAGACTAAACTGTAAAAACTACTGTATATTAACTGCAAGGTAATAAGAGCGAGGTAGGATTAAAGGTGTATCTAAGAATAACACTGAAATTTTGAAGCTTTACATCCTACTGCATTATTTACTTTATAATACTGTGAGTAGCTTGGCATTGATACCCCTCCAGCACTCAATCTAAAATTCTGAAGCAGACCTGGAGGTAATTCTAGAAACAGGTTTCAAATCACAAGAAGTAGCAACTTGGAAATATATTTGTCATATTATTCATCTAGTCGTTCTTCTCATTAGATCACATCCATGTCCAGTACCTTAGCTTGACTAATTTTCAAAGAGGAAAATACTTAATGTGAGCAAGTAGCAAGGCTGTATTTAAGACCTGATGCATCAATCATGGAATTATTTTTTTTGTCCTAAACTTTAAAGTGTGTATATATTAATTGTGGAAATGTCTGTTGCATGGTGTTAAGAACAAGACTTCCATATTTCAAAGTAAGAAAAATAAGAAAATAATGAGTTACTACTGACAGTGTCCTGGGGGTTGATCCTACTCTCTTCCAGGATGGTATTCTGTGCAATTTATAGTCTCAGCCAAGGGAAAGTAGGTACTTCATTTTTCCACCATTACCATAAGAAAAGAAGTGTTTATGTGAGATGAGGTATACAGTACAGTTGCCTGTATATTAGTTCGCTTTCTGTGTCAGTTGAGTTGTTTGGCAGCTCCATCAAGCTGATGCATATAGTATCTGGTAAAATGCACTACAGACTATTTTTCATTGGTATACCTTCCTTTAAACACACTCCTGTCTACAGGGACTTCCGTGCATGGTGGTACCAAAACAGATGAAAACTGTGGCTTTGACAGAAACTCTTGGCTCAGTCCATGCCATTCAGGCTAAAAATGCAACTGAATTTATTTTGCCTTCTCTCTAAAAAGCATTTAATCCTCTGTGAACCATATTGCTATATTGCTTTTGCTGTTTAGACTGCTCTTCTATGTGAGGGGCCAAAGTGCTGTGCAGAGGTCAAACAGAAATCTCATTAGCTGGTAACAAGATTTGTGAGCGGAATATCAACTTCATTCTGAAAATCTACTACTTTGTGCCTGCCAGCCTTACGCTATAACCTGTGTGTAATCTCTTAATATGCAAATGCTATTATAAGCCTGTTACTCGGGAAGATTAATGCTGCTAGTGCATTGGTTAATTCACTTACATGAACCGACTTGCTTCAGGAGCCTCTCCTGACTTCTGGTAAATAGTCCATCACATGACAAGTGCTAGTCAGACTGGGTCTTTCCTTAAATACCACATCAAGACGTTGTACTGCAGAATTTGTGGTTCTGTCTGCAGCGCTGATCTTGAACAATTCTATTTTCTCTTGCATCTCTGAAATGGAATATTCATTTTCTGACAAGCTTAGCTTTATAAAAGATTTGAGACCTTCCAGGTGACACTGTGCCAGAACACCATAGCAGGCCTATACAAGAGTTAAGTTCTCTTCCCTAGCTCGCCACTAGCCGTGGTCATGATGATGTTACAGGGCTTCTTTATAAGAAGGCTCTTCTCCTGCAGGGACTTGCGGAACAATGAGATCTCCTGGGCCATAGAAGATGCAAATGAAGCATTTGTGGGACTCAGCAGGCTGGATAAACTGTATGTATTACAAACCATTGAAATGACAGTACTTCCCAGGCACACAGAGTAGAGGGAGAGTGCAAAATACTAAGTAATTGTGAATCAGTGACACCAGGCAGAAAGCTTTTCTAGTTGGCAGCTGTATTCAGTGTGTTTCCACTTCTGTGCTACAACCTCTTGATATAGGCTTTGGCTCCACGGTCAGGAGCATTGGATCTGGGTAGCACTCGATCACCTTGCAGCACCAGTTTGAAGAAAAGAAGTATAAGTATTTGCCTGCATTTATTATTGAATAGCCCAGTCCTCCTGTGTGATGATTGTCACTTTTTGTGCTGCTTTAGTTTGGGTAAAACAGTGCTTATTGAAAAAGTTATTTTTGCGCAAATATGAAGCACTATTGAATTAACAGCTTTTCAGTACTTAGACTATGTGCTTTTCATCCAGTGCCGTGTGCTTTGTAGGAAGCTCTATCCTATGGATCTACAACATTGCTTATAACAAATAACTTGGTATGAGGGTGCAGTCTTGGGAACTAATGTGGTTGTGGCAGATTGGTATTAGGAAGTTATTGCTCCACTCCCAAGTTCTGCTTATCGCTGTTTTATTCTGCTGATTTAAATTATATTCTGACACATCTCTAACCCAAATCTCTTAAGTTAAGAATGGAAAAGAAACCTTGTTCTTGGGAAAATTAGTTGAGCTTTTAAGCTCAAAAAATACTATTTGATCTTTTAGCTCAGCTAGAATTAGAAAAAACTTAGTTAAACATCATAGGGAACTTCTTTTGGGTCTTATTCGTGAATACATATTGACATTCAGACTGGTTTCTGGGTTTGGGGGGCTTTGTCTTTCAGAATCTTGCAGGGAAACCAGATTAAGACAATTACCAAAAAAGCATTCTCTGGTCTTGAAGGACTTGAACATCTGTAAGTACTTTACTTTGTAGAACTTCTAATTATTTGTCAACTTCAGTCTTCTCTGTCAAATTTTAAAGAATTTAACTGAAGGTAGCATATGAAACCATACTTACCCGTTATTATTCTCTTTGCTTAACTTGCAGAGATTTAAGTAACAATGCAGTAATGTCCATCCAAGAAAATGCATTTGCCCAGGCTCACCTGAAGGAGCTGTAAGTTCATGACAATTATTTACAGATCCTTTTTAAGTCCTACCTTGTAAAGAATCCTTCACCCGTTGTAAGACTGACTGGCATTGACTGAACTGTGTCTGCTTTCATCATGAAATATTTAAAGCAGTGCTGATAAATTATTGACTCAAAGTCGGTAGCAGTATACTTAGATTTAAGCTTTGATAAAATCTGCACCTCCATTTCCTTAGTTGCATTTAGTAGAAAATATTTTTTCTTGCAGTGCTAAACCATTAACTTTTTCACATCTTATGATTTTGCAGCAAACTCAGCACATGCTAGCATGTAGAGAGATAAAGGAATTATTCATCAGGAATCTTTCAGGGAGGTTAGCAAATGCTACGTTTTGTCTTCCTGTTTTTGGGGCTAGGGAAAAATTCACAGCTTTAAAATTCACAGCTAGACAAGAATTTTTCCTTGCTCAGCAGATGTTTAAGGTGTTAGAGCCTCTTGTGATCTTCAGACATTTAAAGTATTATAATGTGAAGTGACCTTCACACCCACCACTAATCCTACTGTAACACAGTCATCTCTGAGATAAAGACTCTGAATATTGTGTAATCTGTTTTAAAACTGTTATTCAATTAGTTAATCTTGGCCAGATGGACTGTTAGTCCACAAGATCTGCCAGTTTGAGGAGACACATTTTAGGTGTTAAAGATAAGACTTCTTGCCTTCTCTAATCTATCTTAAAAGTGAGGAATCGTTGGTATGTATGGGCAAAGAGCAGGATGGAATCCTGGCTTCTCTGTGTGTCTCCTCTTGCTACTGGATTAATTTAGTGGCGGATCACTTGTTAAAATGCTGGACTTTCTCCAGTCAGTCATACTTGTACATAATATTTAGGAAACTTTGAAAGCAGGTGGTGAGGAGAAAGTGACCATCATTGTCTCCTGTTCACAGTTTTTCTGTGGAGTGGAGAAAACAATGTGCAGTAGATACCTGTATGAAACAAATCACTTTCATTCTTAAGTATTTATTAGCTGGAATGAAAATAAATATTTGGCTTATGCTCATTTCATAATGGCAAGTGTGTTTAGTTTGAGACTTAGAGCTGCTCTGCAGTGTTACGTTCTTTTTAATTGTTTTAAAGAGGGATGGAATAATTGTAAAGACAGGCTTAATGTTGTTTTTTTTTTAGAAGTTGAAAATCCAAGGTTATTTTCTTCAGAATTAAAAAGAAATGTAAGGTTTTAACACTGACACAGAGGGAAGGTTTTTCAGGATTGTTTATAGCATGTATAGCTAACAGTTTATAATAAATACCCATAGGCATAAAATAATACTGTAAATCTTGAAATTTCTGAACATATATGCTTTAAGTTGTTTTGCTGCATGAAATCACGTGTAGGAATGTGAAGTACTAAACTTTAATCACACTTTTATTTTGCCTTGTTTCTGCAGAATTTTGAACACTAGCAGTTTGCTTTGTGATTGCCAGTTGAAATGGCTGCCGCAGTGGCTCACTGACAGCCATTTACAGCAGGCTGTAAACGTTAGCTGTGCTCATCCTGAATGGTTAGCAGGACAAAGCCTTCTCAGTGTGGACCCTGATGACTTTGTCTGTGGTTTGTATTTTTAATGACTTTTGATACAAAAACTTGGTAACACAAATCTGTGCAGGTACCTTTCAGAAATCAGGCTGTAGCACTGCTGGAGGTACTTAGTCTTGGCCATGATGCACATGTGGGCCTGTGTACATCACTGGGTCTGCTCTGGACTTCGGGATTTAATTCTGTTTCTCTTTGCTCTGTTTTGTTGAATCTGAGCACGGAAGCTAACCCGAGGGAGTAATTCTGTGAGACTGCATTGTTTTTCATTTAGGTTACTGTTGAAAACTGATTACACTTCCATTCTCCCTGCTTATGAATGCCTTTAGCTTTGGAAGGGCTGTTTGACACTTCCTTATTGGGTCTTGTCCATACCAGCAAGACTAGAGTAGTTAATACTCTGGCATATTTTCTGATGCTCCATATCTGTAATGTTTATCTGGTGTCTGCCACCACAGTTTCAGACATAAGCCTGTTTATTTTTGTAACCGAACTGTGAGATGGCAAACTGAGAGACTCTTTGCCCAGAGTCATGTGTGAAGTCTGTGGCAGGCCTGGAAATAGTCTGGTGTTCCATTTTCTGGGTGAGCTATCTGATAAGTATATACACAATTCTTTAATTATTTTGGTGGTAAAGGCTAAAATAATCATCACGTAGGCACAAGCCCCCACTTCTCCATTCTAATATCACTGCTGTGGTGCCTGACACTGAACACTGTGTGTGCCTATGAGAATGTCTGCTGAAATAATAGGCACTGAAATAACGCATTGACTTGGATGAGATAGAGTGAGCTGCCAGCTTGCTATGCTTTGTATTTGTAGAACTTAAAGGCTTTTCAAGACATTTAAACTATCTGAAAATAAGTCTCCATCCTTCGTAAAACAGCCTAGCTCTTCCGCGGAGCAGGGCTTTTGTGTGTGATCTAAACATGGCAAGTTCCAGACAGTTGTACAAAATACAGGGCACTGCTCAAGACCATGCTTCTATGCTGATTGTTCTCAATACTTACTCTGTATACCTAAGTGTGGTTCTAATCCTCTTTCACAGCTTGATTTCCAACTGAAAACAGCTGAATATGCGCACATCAAGCAGGACACCTGTTCCCAAAGCTTTCTTTCTGCTTACATTGCCTTTTGAGTGAGTTTTCTTGCAATATTAATTGCAAGTTGAAGAGGGAAACTAATATTGGTGCTTTTATTTTCAGATAACTTCCCTAAACCACAGATAAGAGTGCATCCGGAGACCACAGTTGCTCTGCGAGGCATGAATGTGACACTGACTTGCATTGCTGTGAGCAGCAGTGATTCACCCATGTCCACTGCCTGGCGGAAAGACAGTGAAGTATTGTATGATGCAGAGATTGAGAATTTTGCCAGATATCAGCAGCAAAGTGGTGAGGTGGTCGAGTATACCACTGTCCTGCATCTTTTCAATGTGAATTTCACTGATGAAGGAAAGTATCAGTGCATCGTCACCAATCACTTTGGCTCCAATTATTCGAACAAAGCCAAGCTGACTGTCAATGGTAAGCGATCATGGCAACAAAGGGGAAACACTTTTAACCTAAATCTTCAGTTAAATAGCTATAAGTCTATTTTTCACTATAGCTGGCCCAAAATAGTCTTGCAAGACTGCCTCGCTGGTGTTTAGAAGTATCAAACATCTTTTTGTAAAGCAGGAAAGAAGTTGTATGTTTTTTTTCTTTTGTGGGTGAAAAGCCTTCTGTTCACTTTTCAAAAGGGCAGGTATCTCCTATGTTATCATTATAACAATTAGTTGTTCATCTAGTTAAATGGAGGTAGAAGTCTCTTAAACTAAAAGCTCCCTCTGCTGTCTCTTCAGAACTAAGCACCTTTCCCATGTGTTTGCAAAGCTGGGGAAGATTCAGCTAAAAATAACTTGTGGGACTGGAAACAAACTCTGAAAAATCAATTATGACGTCCTTTGTTTTTAGCCGTAATGATTCTATTTATTTTTGGCTTGAGGGAAGGGAGGTCAGAAGACGATGTTCACATCAGTCAGTAGTCACTGATCCCTGTTGTATCTGAGAGCAGAAGTGCTTGTGTTGCTTTTGCTTGTCCAGAGCAGATAATGCAGACCTGGATCGACCAGATGGAAGTTCACCTTCCCTATTACCAGGGAAGTGTGACAGAAGGCTAAACATTTTTCCTATCTTTTCCTCATGAGAAACATTGTTCTTCAGATCATCTTAAATGAACACTGTAGGTACTGTATTTAAATTTGGAGGATAGGCTCTTAGAAATGACCACTGAAAGTTTGTGTAGTTCTTCAGAAGAATCTGCCATTCTCTCTTAGGGAGAACTACAGGTGTGTTTCAGATTTGTTTGTTTTCAGATATTCTCTGTGCTGTGGAGCTTCTGCTGCTTTTTCCCTGGTACTGAAAATACTGAAATTATGTCTCCTTTGATCCAGAGCTACCTTCTTTCCTGAAAACCCCGATGGACCTTACTATCCGCACTGGGGCGATGGCCCGGCTGGAGTGTGCTGCGGAGGGCCACCCTACACCGCAGATCTCCTGGCAGAAAGACGGTGGCACAGACTTCCCTGCTGCAAGAGAGAGGAGAATGCACGTCATGCCCGAGGATGATGTGTTCTTTATTGCAAATGTGAAAATAGAAGACATGGGAATCTATAGCTGTATGGCACAAAACGTTGCAGGTGGTTTGTCTGCAAATGCCACGCTGACGGTGTTAGGTAAATCTGTGCTTGCACGTGGATCAGTTCACTTCTGCAGCGGTAGTGTAGCTTATCTGTAAGTAGCAAGCTTAAGTCCTAAAGAACCAAGTTAAAAAGAGCGTAGTTTCCTACTTGTCTAGCTGTAGGTGGAATTCTAGAGTAAAGAACAAGAGAAGACTTTTTTCCTCATGGTTCTTCCCCCCCTACCCCCCAACTTTAAATTGAAGGGTGCTGCCTCTGGAACACCATCTCTAACTGCTTTGCGCAGGTCTGGGGCACTTGAATGCAGCACATAACGTGATTTTTGAACAGTGAAGCTTTGGAAGCTAAGCTACAGTGCTGACCAGTGAAGTTAGTATGATCTTTGCAGGAGAGAGCTGAGGGGCACGTCTCAATCCAGCAGTGTAGACTAGATAGATAACTTGTGTTGTCTTGGAACATATTTAGTTGCAAGTAACATGACCTATGCTGAGTAATAATGGAAGGACAGTTCCTTCTAGAGTGCAGTTGTTTTTTAAGACACTGACTTTTAACATAATGGTCATATGCAAATTTAGAATTGGAATACATAAAACAGACCGGGGGCTAGCGTAATTTTGAGGATGTTTGCTGTACCTGCATTTGCTGCAGTGATCCACAGAAGAACTGAACTCAGGATTTCCTGAATCCTGTGTTTCATTGCTCAAGTTTAGGTTCAGGTTGTAAGATCAGATTTTTAAATATCATGGAGTATGCACTGGTGTTACACAATGAAGTTATCTTACAGTTTTTCTTTTTTTCCTCCACTGTCACAGAAACTCCTTCCTTCGTTAGGCCCCTGGAAGACAGAACAGTAACCAGAGGTGAAACTGCTGTCTTGCAGTGCATAGCTGGTGGCAGTCCTGCCCCTCGCCTCAACTGGACTAAAGACGATGGCCCTTTGACAGTCACAGAACGGCATTTTTTTGCTGCGGCAAATCAACTCCTTATCATTGTGGATGCTGGACTAGAGGATGCTGGGAAGTACACGTGCATTATGTCCAACACACTGGGCACTGAGCGTGGCCATATTTACCTAAATGTCCTGGCTTCCCCAAATTGTGATTCTTCTCAGGGTGGCATTGTCCATGAGGAGGATGGCTGGACAACAGTAGGCATTGTGATTATTGTCGTGGTGTGCTGTGTTGTGGGAACTTCCCTCGTATGGGTTATTGTGATCTACCACATGAGAAGGAAGAGTGAAGATTACAGCATCACTAACACAGGTAACGTGCAAAAGCAAGTTTTGAATCAAAAAAACTTGAGTGGTGAAATTTCTGGATTCATTACAGATTATAAGATTGAAGAACTGAAGATTTCCTTTTAAAACCTCTTCAGGGATTTGCTCAAATTCCTTCATTTTAGAGGGGTTTTTTAATATCAAAAGTGTGTTAATTTTATTCCTTATACACTAGATTTGCTCTACATTGAGGGAGAACAGTAAAGTTTGGAAATAAATATTTGTATAAACTTACAGATGTTTTCAGGACCTGGAATAATGTGTGTAAATTTCCGTTCTGGCCCTGTTAGTTTTGAACTAGCTGTGTGGGTTTCTTTAATCACTGAGGTAGAAAAAGGAAAACTGTATGAGAGTTGAAATTCTGGATGACATTTTTGTTAATGTGGGTAGTAGTGTTGGTACTACCTTGAAATCTCCACACGTGGCTGTTAACGTCATCAATGTTAATTCTGCCTTGCAGAGGAGATGAACCTGCCTGCAGACATTCCCAGCTATCTGTCCTCCCAAGGAACTCTGTCAGAGCCTCAGGAAGGCTACAGTAACTCGGAGGCAGGAAGCCACCAGCAGCTTATGCCTCCAGCCGGTAGCTACATGCATAAAGGCACAGATGGTAAGCAAAGCCCTCATGTGTATTACTTGCGTTTCAGCAGGATGCCAGTGCACAAGCCTAGTCCTCATAGCTGGCAGCAGTATTGCACGATGCGGGGTAGTGCTGCATATTAATGTCAAAGGTGACTTTTCCTAGAGAAGAATTCAGGTTGATCCAGAAATTTCCATTAATCGTTCCGAGTTTGAGGCGACTCCTATTTTTCTTCGAGTGCTTGTTTATATTCTGCTATCAAGGCTTCCGCATTCCATGCACATCATTTAATCTCTGGTCCAGCAATGTCTGGGCTCACGTCTGCTATGAGTACCTTTGCATGCAGGTGTCACAACTGCTGTTCTTCAGGTGCCAGAGTATTACAGTTCCCTCCAGAGGCTCTTTGCTTCAGGGTTTGTGATCTGTTCAGCAAGGTGAGGATGCCATTAGAGAACTCCTAGGTTAAATGTCAAGGTAGATTTTTATGCTGTTTCTATCCTTTGGCATCTCAAGAGTCCAGGCCTTAGAGGTGGAAATGAAGTTCGCTTGGAAGATGACTTGCTGTACCTTTCATCCTTGGCATAAAATTACTGCCTCTGCCAGACATATAGTCCGCTTGCTACAATCATAACAAAAGGGTCTATGCTATTTCCCTACCTTGTTTGGATGCTTTTCAGGATATTTTGAGTTTATAGAGATGTTATTTTTGCCACCCAAATGCTGAGGAGCCATCCAATCCTTTTATATAGGCTGACTTTCAAAAGTGATCCTTCAGTCTAAGTTTTTTGGTTTTTTTTTTTCCACATCTGGCCCATGAACCATTCCCTCTAGTCTGTAGTCCTACTACTCTAGAGTGTATATCAGGAAGGAGTTGAGAAGCAGCTCATCTCAGTGACATCTTTATCATCTGTTCTGAGGTGGCTGGGCATGCAGGGTACAAGAGCGTAAGCCGATGTGGATGGGTATCCTGGTTTGATTCCAGAGCTATTACAGCTGGTTGGACCTGCATTGAACCCTTTTGCCCTTGAAACAGGAGAGCAAACATGAGATCACTCCTGGTCAGTCTCAGAAGGGCAGTGCTATTGGAATTTGAATGGTGGCAAACCTAGAGCATTTCTCAATGACTTCTTCAGTAAACGGTCAAGCTGAGTACTCTGTTGCTGTGTTCATTGTATAAAAGCCCTTCAAACTGTGCCTCTGTAATACACGATCATGCTGAGACATGAAAGAGTCGATGGAAACCAAGCATCCTTATCCTCTTTGAGAGTATTTTGTTTTTCCGTTGTGTTTGTCAGGTGGTGCAGCACCGTTGGTGATCTGTTCAGACTGTTACGACAATGCAAACATCTACTCCAGGACACGAGAGTACTGTCCCTATGCCTACATCACAGAAGAAGACCCCCTGGATCAAACTCTCCCTAATCTCATGGTGCAGATGCCTAAGGAAACGTATGCAGCACGCACCCAGCATGAAACCAGTACTCTTGATAATCTCTTAGCGGATAGAGACATGTCTGTCTTCCTTACCAACCACGACAAAATAAGTGAAAAGAAAATCTCCTCCCAGCAGATTAATGGTGAGTGTCCCTTTTCCCTCTTGTTGCTTTGTATTCCCTGATAACTCCGGCCTTCTTTGTGCTGCCCTTCACTATTGATGCACAGCTAATTCTTTGTGACTGTAGTTTGTGGAGTAACTCATCTGTTTTTCATCTGTACTCAGAGCTAGCCCTGAGTTTGTATCCAGTACCCAAGAGTTGAAGCGCGTGATATTAAAAAGATAGTATTTCTTAATCTGCTGTTCATCTCTTAAAGCTTGTGGACTGTGATCCCTTGCATGTACTTCAAGGACATCTATTAACCAAGAGTTAAAGCTTTACATGGGAAATTCAAATAGCCCTTCTGTTTGAGCTGGCCTGAGTTTCAAAGAACTCCAGAAAATTTTTATTTTTCTAAATGTATTGGTTTTATGTTGACTTTCTTCCAGGTAGCCTTTTTAAAACTTCACACTGAAACTGTGTGTGTTGTTTCTGGTTACTATAACGGGTTGCTGAAACGGGAGAGCATCCAGACAAATACGCTGTCAAAGACAGAGAAAATAACCTCAGAAAGACTGTTACTCTTGAGTGGCACAATCAAATCTGTCTAAAATTTGATCGTCTTTATAATGAACTCACTTCTGTTCATCTTCTAATTTTTCTTCCTCAGAACCCTTTCAGATTCCTTTATGGGGAGTAAACAAAGACCTAGCACTCTCTCACTCACACTTTCTGCATCAGCAGTCGGCCCGTGAGACCACGCGACCTCTGCGAAGCGAGGGCATTACTGACAGTGACCGGGAACAAGCTGCTTCGCCCAGACCTTGCCACAGGTTACGTGAACATAACTTTGATTTTAATAGGACACGGAACATTCATGACTGTAGTGAAACCACGTAAGACACTAAAATGAAGTCTTGAAAGCAAATCCATATCAACTGACTTTTTGTATTTACTACCTCAGGACTAACCCCAAGGCCAAAGATGCTTGTGTACGTGTGTCTACAATTACAGGCTGACTAAAGAGAGTCAGACTCCCTAGGAGGAGGTGGCACATGCCCTTTTTCCTTGGATTTCTGTGTATTGGAAAACGGGAATGTGCAGCAGAACACATGGATGCTTAGTGATATCCACAAGAATAGCATTAAAACATGGATTTTCTGATGTTGGAAGCAGCTTTTGTGTTGGTGCTCGCTTTGAAAATCTCTCAAGAATGTATAGCTATTTCACACTGCATTGTCTGCTTGAAAACAAAGGGCCTCCTCGTGGAATTCCCCAGTAATTGTAAGCATAAAACTCTTGGCCAGCTTTTTGTTCCTTAGACTGTTGGCAGGTGCCTGTTACCAGTCTAACTTTGGGGCTTGTTTTCTCCTGTGAATAATGGACTCTAGTTGTAAATAAATTTGCATTTATAAATATTTTGTATACACTAAGCATATAAATGTGTTGGCTGTAATGTAAATATATTATTTTTTATTATGCCAAAGTATGTATCATACTGTTAGTCTTGACAGCTGCATATCAAGCCATATGCTTTTTGGGTTGGTTCTTTTTGGTGAGACTGAGAGCTTGTTTCTGAGGGGATAGAGCTGTCTGTTTTGGAAAGAAATGAATGTAGTATAGGTGTGTGGTGAAACTGTGATATTGATGGATTCCGTTGTTACATACAACTCTGTATGTGTAAGCCTGGCTGACCTGACTGCAAGCCGATCTGTTTCATGACGTTAGCAGAATTCTGAGTTTGACCCATTGAAGTTTTGAGAGAGTCCTTAAATCTCTGTATCAGGCACCCGTCTTGTCCAGTGGAGCATAAAGCGCAACAGACCCTGCATCAACAAGCCGTGTTGACCTGTACTCCAGGCTGTAGTATCCAGCTTCCCAGAAGCTCTTGTAAATAGCATCAAAAAGAACAATACACAAAATGTTTCCTTCTGGTCATCTGGTAAAATAGCTCTGAGATGGGAGTTTTGAGTCGTTTGTTTCGGAAGTGTATCTAAGCTTTTATCTTTAAAAAAAAGCCTTTGTATTGTGTATGTTGCAGAGAGGTCTCCATGTATTTTTCCTAGCTGACAGTTAAGCGAACTCTTACAAAGAATGTTGTGATGAAAAGCATCGGATAAATTGGGAAATCATTTGATAAATACTCGGTGAACTATACTGTGGATTTTCTATTTCCTCCACACAGCCAAGAGGCATGTGTAGTTTAAAACACTTGTGTCCTCCGCTGTCGTAAAGTATCAGGCAAAATTGTTGCTCTGTTGAACTGTCTAACAGTTCCCTAGACTTCTGTGGCCAAAATGCTTAAATATTTGACAGGTGAGAAATGAAACAATATGCAGGGAAACACTCAATACTGAAAATCTAGTACTTGCTGAGACAGAGGAAACACAAACTTCATTAGTTACAGTGGAATGCGCCTGACAAAATGAGGAGGAAGAACATTGTAAAGACTTTCCAAAAAGTTCTTTCTTCTCGGAAAGTGCCCCCTTGTGTAGCAGGGGTTGAAGACTCGTTGGTGATGGGTTTTCAGCAAGTATGTTGTGCTCAGCACTAGAATGCTTCAACATTACGCTGTATGCTCACACCTGAAGAGCACGGGGCTCTCTTTCTAGTCATTGTTGCATTTTGTAGGTCACAGGGTATGTGCTAAAATGAAAACAGCTGCATGGTGTATTTTTATAAAGACAGAAAAACCTTCTTGGACCAGCCCAAGAGAGGTGTGTAAGACTTCCCGTTGATCCATTCCTAGATAGAAGGGTGTGTGACTGAAGTATCAGATGCAGTCACGCAGAATCACACCTGAAACTTTTGAGACTGGATTATTTGAGTAAATGAGTGAGGAAACACTGGGAGTAATCATTATTTTCCCGCAGCTCTTTAGGCATGAATAATAGTCAGATCTATGTAAATGAGCAAATATTATCAAGAGCTCTTACTGTGCTCTCCAGCCAACTGTGGTTGCTTTGATAGCTAGCAGCTTTCGTAGGAAGGGGATCCAATTGTCCTTGACCTTTGGATAAAGTAGAGAGAAACAGAGGTGTGGTAAACTCTTCCTGGGCTCTGACATCAGAAATGTTTTAATAACATACATGCTAAAAGAAGAATCTTAAGTTGATTCCTTTCTGTTTTTACTTTCTCCAGGCTGTTCCTTTCCAGACAGCATTTAAGACATGGTGCTTATTTTCAATCCAAAGTTTTCTCTGTTGCAGGAACCCAGTGCTGTCAGTTTAAATCCAGATGAGAAAGGTCAGGTCATGAAACTACAGCAGTAGAAAAGTCTCTTCCTTTTGGCCTGCTTTCTCCAGGTACTCACACGGGCTGCTGTGGCAGAGTGCATCTTGGCACGTGCAGAGCCATGATTTCCCACTAGCCAGAAGATAGCTCCCCTGCTGCTGCTCTGTCTCCCATCGTCATTTGGCAAACGCTTGTTACTTTTTCTTTACCCCTCTCTCTTGTGGAGTGAGCTGTTACAGCTCTGTCACAGTACAGCTGTTGATGTCCGGACTTTAGATATAGCTTGGGCACAACTCCTTGGTGTGATTGAATCCCCTTTAGGTAGGTAAGATGTGCTTGGCCAAGACCAAGGCTTTAAAATTCATGCTGTCTGCACCAGAACAAACTGAAGTCCTAGCTCTTGAAGCCATTTAGGAGCTAAAGCTGCATTCACTTCTGTGAGATATTGGCCTATAAAAGCTGCCATTATGAATTAGGACATTTGCATCCTTCCATGAGCAATGGTATCTCTTTAAAGTCCATAAGCTGGTTGCAAAGAGCTGAAGCTTCTAAGTAGGTGAACACCTTGCTGTGCTTAGCATTGTGGAAGAACTTCCTAGGCAGACTTGCAGAAAAGATCAGGTCTCTCTTCTTTCCCCTTTCCTCCAGGAGGTGCAGGTACGACAGGGTGGCCATTCTCTTTACTGAAAACACCAACAGTTTCTTTAATCAATGCCAAAGTTTTAACAGTACAGGAACTGGGGGTTCATAAGACAGCATGAGCAAAGCTGCTCTTGTTCCCTGTTGTTGTTTCCTGGTGTCTATTTATATTTTTTCCACGTAAGAATGTATATTTTGTATAGCATGTGTAATATATGTTTGTCTATTGTAATATACCTTCATTCAATAAAATGCTATATACATTGAGCATCCGGTGTAGCTTGGTTAGTTTATAGATTAAATAATTTATTTTTCCTCTATGATATTTAATTTTCATAGGGAAAAAAATACAGTAAACTTTGCTGTCTGGACATGTTCCTGGGCAGCTGGCTCCAGGTGCCCCTGCTTGAGCAGAGGGTTGGACAAGGTGACCTCCGGAGGTCCCGCCCAGCCTCACCCATTCTCTGATTCTTATTTCAGTTTTTCCAGTAGGAAACACCCTCGTACCCTTTTCTGAAAATATGCGGTAATTCTCCAATGATGCTGTTGGCTGGGCCAGGAGACTCGTATCGCTGTGCTCCCAGCACTCCCTCCTGCTATTCGCATCCTTTGAAGTATCAAAGAGATTTTCGTTCTGGCAACAGGCTGTCAGCACAAATGAGTTGGTGAGAGCGTGCCCCCACGTACCTGCAGGAGGGAGAGCGGCATGCCTCCCACCCTACGGGCTACCATCCCTCTTAAAAGCCACTGTAAGGTTTTCTTATTCCTTTGAATAACTTAGCCTGTTCCTCTCTGTATTCTTGTGCTGGTTTGTGTTCTGATAATTAATCGCCCTTTGCTCTCCTGTGCTCCATTTTATAGGCATCACTGTTTTACCTGTCCACAGCTCTCGGCGCCATGTAGCTTCTCCCAAGTTAACCTGAGCTCCTGTAGCTGCCGCATCCTCCGTTCTTGCTGACAAGCGAAGCTTGCACCCAAGGAAAGCGTGGTTCACAAGAGCTGGGCATATGCACAGCCTGACACGCGTGAGTTAGTCACCCAGCTTGGCACGCCGCTGTTGACGCACAGCACGCGGCAGCCTCTGGTGCAGGGCTTTCCCATCCCGGCCGTAGCAGCCAGGGGCTGCCCAGGGGGCTGCTTTGGCAGAGAGCATCCCGATGCAGCTCCCGGGAGCGCCAGCCAGTCCACGCAGGGGCTCCTGCCTTGCTGTGGCCGCCCTAGGAGCAGGCTCTGTGGCAGAGGCCGGGGCAGCCACTGGCAGCCCTGCCTTGGGTCCCTGCCCGATTTTCTGTGGCAATGCGCGCTGCGTTTGGCAGCGCTGCCTGATGGCTCGTGGCCTCACAGGGGAGCGTGTCGTGTCCGTAGGACCTATGCTGAAACACCCACAAAGCAAAGTCAGGCTGTAAGCAAACGTCATGTCTGCCTTCGCAGCAGGAGTTAAAAGGGCTGCCCTTTCTCTGCATGTAGGCTCTTGACTTTTGTATTCATCGGCGTGTAACCAGGGAACCAGGGATTCCTCCAGCGCTGATTCCTGGCCTGGGGCTATACCTGGCCAGGCGGGGGACAGCAGCACTGCCTGCCGCCTCCAGCTGGTTCAGCAGCCTCCCCTCATATTTATCAACTGGTTTGGGGTTTCCTAAAGGCCCAGAGCTGAAGCATTCACAGCGTGTCCACAGCATTCCCTAGATCCCAGCTTTTTGCATGCTCTTCTGTATTTTCAAGCCACCGCAATTGCAGCGGGATGGCCTCAATGATACGAGCCTGTCCCACAAGCCTTGATTTATCCAGGAGCGCGAGTGTTGTGAAACCCCACCCCATTCTGTGCTCACTTCAACAAGATGCTCAGGAAAAACCAGCTGTGGCCTTCCCTGGTAAGTTCAGCTCTCCCTGGTTCATTATGTACATCTCAACCCTGGCACAGTGTCAGAGAACCAACAGCTATTGAAGGTTAGATCATGAATAGTTAATGTTCTCAGTTACCCAAGCATATTTAAAAATTAACACTGAAGCCTGGTGCTGATGAGATGAAAAAAACTGGGTCATCAAAGAGGAGACAAAACAGAAAACAATTGCATCTACCCTCAGGCTTTGCTAATGACTGAATTTTCACGGAAGATCCTATCCCTTGCTTGCTTTAATCCTTCAGTGGTTTAAAATACTGTATACTTCATTAAACCACATTCCCTCCTGCCTGCCAGATTCTCTCCTCCTCCCCTCCCACAGGAGTTTGTGGCCCTTTCAGAGGCGTTTCCAGGCTGGGGAGTCAGTCATGGTGCTGTGCTGGTCGGTGCGGAGAGCGCCTGCCCCACACGTCCCCACGCGCAGCGTGGCAGCCCGGGCACCGCGGAGCTGATGGGCACGTTGGTGTGACGGCTTCGGTGTGGCGCAGCGATGCAGCGTGGGCAGCAGGAGGGGCGCGCGCCCTGGGGAGGTGGGCAGGGGGCTGTGGCTGGGCACAGCCCTCCGAGAGGCCACAGCCCTGGCGAGGCGCTCCCGCTCCGGGGCAGCCCCCTCTGCCCCTGGGTCCTCCAGGCTCCTGCTTGGAAAGGTTGCCTCCCCTCGAGGCACGACGGCTTCACCTTCTGCCAACTCAAGCCCAGCGTTTCAAGTCCTTCAGGGTATGTGCTTAACAAGGGAATAAGTAAATAACTGAGATGGAAAGGGAAGACAATCCTTAGGTCTGTGGGAGCCCCAGCTGCAGTGGGGCTTTGGCAGGGCAGGCAGCTCTCGCCTGTGCCTGGAGCCCTCCCCGGGCTCTGGGCTGCTGTTCCCCACACGTAGGAAGCTGGAAGAGACACAGGATCCTTTTTCAGAACAAAACTAGGCATTCGTAGGCAGACAAAGAGTATAGGGAACAAATAAACTCTAAATGGTAATTCTTACGGCTTTTGCCCTGCAGTAGCTAACTGGGAGCACCAGCAGCAGGGCGCTGGGTTCCCTCACCCTGGAAAGCGGGCAGCTGCCTGCAGCCAGGCGTCGGGAGCGTGGGAGTGCCAGGTCCCGACGGCACGGACCACGCACGGGTGTCTGCCAGGGCAGGCGGCACCGAGCGTGCAAATGCGCCGTGACCGCTCGCCTGTGGATCCCATCATCAGGTGAGCGAAGGTGGTTGTTGGCTGCCGCTGTGCAGCAGCCTGTGTGCTAGAGACGAGGTTTCCAACGTGCTTTAGGAGGACGGGTGAGCTCGTACCCTCCGGGTTGCGGATGCAGAGGGAGGAGGGGAACTGCCCCCCCGGAGAGCCAGCACGTGCCGGGCAGAGCCAGGACTGAGGTGGGATCAGCCCTGGGCTCCCACCACACACCGGGACTGCCGCTGGGTTTCCCTTCCCACGTCTGCCCCGGCTGTTTCTGGGTCTGCTCGTTCTCGCTGGACTGAGCTGGTCGGGATCGGGAGCAGGATGAAACGCAGCATGGCAGAGAACGGGGCAACCCCAGCCCTGTCCTTTAACCAAGGGCCTTTTCTTCCTGTGCCTGGGAGGCAGGCGCGGGCTGGGGCTCCTGCTCGCAGGGAAATGGAGCGCTATTAAGGCTACTGTTTATCTCATTTTCTCCCAATGAGATGTTATCGATTTGCTCTGTGGAGGGACGTACGCTGATTAAACTGTGAGCGTTTATTGACAGGCCCTGATGGCTGCTGCGCTCGGCCGAGTGCTGGGGGGAGCCGCTGCTGCCGCAGGGTCGCTCCTGCTCTGCTTCCACTTTCTGCTGGTAACGTTTCCTATCGGGGTTTATCTTGCAAGCTGACAGCCGCTTCATCCCGCAGAGGTGGAGCACACCGCAGCCTGGCCCCAGCGGAGCAGGGGTGGGAGAGCTTCCCGCTCCCTCGGGGCCAGGGGCTGCTCCTGCTCAGCGCTCCCGCCGCCTGCGTCTCCCGCCGCTGGGCCGCTCGCGGGGCGCGAGGCCAGCCGGCCGAGCTGCGGGAGGTGCAGTTCAGCAACCGCCAGCTTTTCACGGCTGCTCCGGGCCGGGGCGTCCACGTGCGGTGGGTGGCAGCGGCACGAGGCAGAGCTGGGCCGAGGGAAGGGTTAAAGCTCCGTCCCCAGAGCCCTGACGCACGTCTCGGAGGGCACAGAATTATGGTGCTCGATTCCAGCTCATCTCTCTTGGCAAAGGCAGATTTTTCTCTAAATGAGATCCTCTTGCGCATAACTTGCGTGTAACACGGGATAACTGCTCTGCTCATCACTTTGAAGGTTCAATTTCACATTAGGTTTAATGTCTCTTCTGAAGACTTAGATATGTAATTCACCCCAGCATTTAGAAAAATCTCCCACGTCCTTGCTCAGATTTATTGTTGATGCCGTTCTGCCTGATGCTGGATGTTGCAGGCGCATCTATTGAACGGTGGGCTGTGATTTGTGACTCGCCAAAAGGGATTTCAGGATGCAGAAATAAATGTGCCCTACTCGATTAATAGCTAATAGCCTGCTGAGAGTGTCCCTGGCAGCATGCTTGGCTTAGGAAAGGACTGGCTGAACAGAGTGAGGAGCTGTTCTGCAGAGCAGGACGGATCCCTTTCTGAAAAATTTTAATTAACTTAAAACAAATGCACAGGAAAGGGCCAGCCATTAGCTGCCTTTGCTTCCTGAGACTCATCCCTGCTAATTAAGCAGTGTGTCAGTGCAAGTGACCTACAGATAACACAGCACCCAATTTGCATTTAAATTAAAAACCATATTTTTAAAATAAAGGTTCCATTGAGCCCTGTTTGTTTGTCTTTCCAGGCATACACGTTATCAAACCCTTCACTGATTTTTATTGACTGGCTTTTGGACTGGCAGCAGCTCTAGGGGTCCGGGTAGCGCAGGCAGGCAGAGGCCCTCTCTGCCCTCAGATGCTCCGACGCAGGTCCGGAGGGGGAGAAGCACTCAGCGGATCCTCTGCTGGCACGCGACGTGATGAGCCCTGGTGACCAGAGCCCTGGCGTCCCCCTCTGGGCTGTTCATCCTCGGGAAGGCGCTTCTGATGGTAAGGAGCTCTGCGTCCTTTTAAGTGGGACCTTGCTTTTCTACCCGGTGCTTTTCCTCCCTACGTTGTCACTACCTACAGGGAGCAGCATCAGCCGCAGAGGTCTGTGGTTCCTTGCGGTGCTTGGGCTGGGGCTGCATCAGTGATTTCACGGAGAGTTTCTCCCTCTGCTGCTCCCCAAACGCAGCACCCACCCTGCCAGTCTGGCTGCCCAAAGCCTTACCTCGCCTGCGCTGCAATATTAATGAGCAGCTTTTGTAATGGGTGTCACGGCCCCGCAGTGACTTATGCTAAACCAAGTAGCCCGCAGCCAGGGGAAGCAGGAGCATCCAGCCTGCGAGGGAAGAGCCTCTGTCCATCCCGCAGAGCAGCGTCCCCTCTGCAGGGGCCTGGCTCTGGAGGAGATGCGTCTTTGCATGTTGTTTGCACGGTGCCCGTGCCACCCTCAAAGCACCAGCGCAGCAGGGATGGGAGGGGGACCTCAGACGGACGGCAGGACGTGTTGTTCCTGCATGGCTTTGTGATGCCTCTCCTGGTGAGGAGGTGTTGGGTATTACAGGCTTCACACAGCATGCCCCCCAGAGCCTCCCACCAAGCCGTGAGCCTGCAGCCCCCTGCACGCCGCAGGGCAGCACAGCCTGTCCCGCTGCCGGTCTGACCCTCATTCCGACTGCTGCGGAGCCGCCTGGCCAGCACTGACTCCCCTGAGGTCCTTAGTGGGGCTTAGGGAAGCCCTGTCTGGAGGAGAGGGTCCTTGGAGGGGATGGGGTGGAAGCATTTCTAGCGCAGAAGCCCATCGCTGGGAATCCTTCACTCAGTGGAGGCCAACAGTGCATGGAAACACTCCGGCAGTGCTGCCTCCTCAGGGGCAGGCCCTCGTCCGGGGGCTCTGAGTCGTGTGTCTGTGTTTCTTGTATCACTGTGGGTCATAAAACGCAGCCCATATTCAAAAAGGGATCTGCTCTTCACCGGGGCTTCTCTCTTTCTCACCCTAATTTTTAAATTATAACTATCGAGGCACAATAGACTCTTAATGAGATCTCCTCCGGCCCGAGCCACGCCGCGGTTGGTGCCCACGCGCTGGCATTCCCACGGACAGCAGCAGCGCTGCTTGACTCCTCTCTGGTGAGAAGCTGGGAGCTTTGGCTGTGCTGGGCAGCTTTCTCCCTGGCAGCAGCGTTAACCAGATTTGAACTTTTGTGAGCAAAATTGAATTATGGACCACGGGCTCAAATGAAGTGTGGGGGGCACGCGAGCGTTCATAAATCCAGTAACCTCGTTAAAGGGAAGATCGCCCTGCCAGCCTAACCCAGGCAGGTCTCATTGGCTTGAGCCGTGCAGCGCTGCGGCATTATTAGCAGTGATGCATCTGCCCCGGCCGCAGCCCAGGGAGAGAGAGGGCTCTGGAAACTGCCTGCCAGCCGCCAGGATCACTGCTGCATCCCACCCGGCTCTCGCAGCCGCCCTGAGGTCCAGGGGCCGCTGGCGCTGCCTGCCGAGACGTGTGCCCTCTTCCCCCAGTGACACTGCTGCATCCCCACGGGGCTGGCGGTCCCCGCTCGGCTGCGAGTGCCCCCGGGACCACCGCCCTGCGCCTGAACCCTTGCTGTGAGCTTCTGGGCCCCAGACCGCGGGTCGCTGAGCTGGCACAACCTCATGGAGCCCGACTCCTCTGGATACGTTTCATTTCTGTCTTTCAACACCATCAGATGTCCTCTGGCTCGTTTTCATAGAGATTGACGCAAAAGCGCCTGGCCCGTCTCCATCCGCCTCTGCAGCCAGCCTGGGCGACAGGTCCATCCTCTGCAGCAGCCGCAGCGCGCGGGGCTGTGGTGCGCAGCTCCTCCGTGCGCGGTGCAGACCCGCGGGCACACGGCGCCGTGTCCTGCTGCGTCCCTGATGGACGTGCAGCACTACTTGCCTGCCCCGCACCCGGTGCACGACGGTGCTTCTCGCTCCCCTGGGCTCCACGGCCATGGACCTGGCACTTTGCTGAGCTGGCTGTGCCGATGCTGGGCTCTCTGCCGGGCTGGTGCCGTGGTGGGTCCTCTCATCCTCCCTGTCCCTCCAGCCCCAGTTCCTCCTGCCCCAGCCCGAAGCTGAGCTCCCACAGTGGCTGGGCCCCACCACGGGCAGTGGTACCTGGCTGCCCGCTGTGGTCCTGCCCTCCCTTTCAGCTGCCTTTCGCTCCTCTGCTGGGGCCTGACAGCTTTGATTTCTTTCTCCTGGTTAGAGAACATGAGGTTTTTGACAGCTGCCTTTGCCATTATTCTTCCCTTAATGCTGTTGTTGTTTTGTGTTACTGTCAAATCGCATCTTATTAAAGTTCTTCCCATCCTGTCAGCGGCAAATGAGGAGCGCGAAGGGCTGCGTAATCTCCCGGCTCTGTCTGGGGAAATTGCCTTTTATTATTGATAAGGCAGCGCTGTCTCTGGAGGATGTGACTGCTGCGTGCCGGAGCAGGGGAGCAGCACCCTTAGCCCGGCTGATGCGGTATTGGCGGGTGCTCCCGGGGAGGTCAGCCTGTCCCTGGCCTGAGCCGGCGGGGAGCAGAGCCAAGGACCGCGGGGGCAAGGCAGCCACCGAGGCCAGGATGCTCCTGGTGGGCACGGGAAAGGGGCTGATCCTGCCCAGAGCATCCTGGCTGCTCCTCCCGTGCCTCGGAGGGGAGTGGGACAGGCGGCTCCCGCCTCTGTGCCCGCTCCTAGCACAGATCGGTAGTGTGGCACCCGCAGACATGTGTCCACCTTGGCTCAAACAGGAGCCCTGAGAAGACCGGACACCAGCCAGGGAAAATGGGCTGTCCTGACTTATTTAGGCTGGTGGCTGCTACGAGCAGCAGGGGAGTCGTGCCTGTCAGTGGCCGTGCTCCTGCCCCACGCAATCCCTTTGGGCCCAGCGGGGTGTCTGGGGGAAAGGAATCTAGGTCATTGCAAAAACTCTCTCTCTGAACATTAAATTTTTATCTGTGTTTACAGCGTGTCCCGGCGCCCAGCTGCAGAGGAGGGGCAGCGATGCCAGGAGCAGCGCGCGCGCGTGCACGTGTCCGTGAGCGAAGGTGCGGGTGCGACGGGGCAGCCGCAGACCCCTCGGCGATTTTTGAGCCAGGTGTGGACGTCCTTTGCCTGCGTGTCTGTGGCTCTGCCGCTGTGTTCGAGGGCCCCAGCCATGCTGAGGTTTGCGCCCACCCAAAAGTAGTGCTGGTTAACGCTGGTTAACGGCCCAATGGGGTAACTGGTTCCGGGAGCCGGAGGTGGAGGAGTGGGGTGGGGGACGCTAGCCAGGAAGGGGATCCGCAGGGAGAGGTCACTGGTCCTCGAAGAGCTGATACCCCATTTCCAGGGTAGATCCTGATCTGCTGATGAGCTCCGGTTACGCTTCACTCTGTGAACAGTCGCACCTTTGCAAAGCGACTGACACTTCCCACGGCTTGCTAAAAATTCTTTGGCACCGGAGCGGTTCCTCTGGCTTTGTTCAGCTGGAGGGAGCTGTTTCTGCCCGCAAAGACCGGCATCTCAGCCGCCGCAGGGCTGGCCAGCAGGAGGAACAGGGCAGACCCAGCTCCTGGGCACGGGAAGAGGCAGCTGGGAGCAGACGGGGAGCACCGCCGGGATGCAGGCTTTGCAGGAAGCGCCTGTATCTTCCCGTGTAGGTGGGGTGGTGAACGCTCATCTGTTCCCTCGGCCTCCCTCCGAGGCAGCCCCGCAGAGACCTCCTTGCAGCCCCCGCGCTGCACCCCAGGCCCCTCTGCGGGAGCCCCGGGGCCGGCGCCTGCTGCTCACGGGCAGCGATGCTGCAGCTCGTGTGCGTTGCAAGCTGCCCCCCTGCTTCGCAGGCGCTGTGGAGCGGGACGGGCTGACGGTCCCACGGGCTCATCATCCGGCTGCCCAAAAAGGGTCTGGTTGTGTGCTCCTGGCTCTTTGCTGGCACTGAGCTTGCTGTGGCGCGGTGAAGGGCGTTCCCTTGGCGTGGGCCTCCTAGCCCTTGGCCTGTCTGTTGAAATCACAGGTCCGATGTGGGCCGTGTCCCGGTGGCACGGCGAGCGGAGGCCCCGGGGCTGGGAAGGGGCTGCAGCATGCCGAGCCCCAGGAGGCTGCAGGGCCAGGGCTCTGCTGCCAGCGCCCGTTGGTGATGGACTGGGCAGGAATCTGCAGATTCAGCATGAGCCCAGCGAAACGCTCTACTGCGCTTGTTGGAAGCCACCATAGCGAGCACTACTTTTTTTGCTGATAAACCTTGGTTTTAAATTAGTTGCGCGTCAGACTGGTAAATAATGCATCTTATAAATGGAGTGTTCAAACCCAGGCTGGAACAAACAGCCTGTGCTGCAGGTACAGCAAGTCCTGTGCAGCAGGGAGAACAAGCGGTAGCAGTACCTGGAAGCAGATTGCCTCCTGGACTGCTTTTCAAATTGCCTTTTAAAATCTTTAGTTCCCACAACATATTCTATGAGCTTTTCCCATAAGCATAAATCCAGGAGTAGCTTTGATGGGAACATAAAGGTTTTATATATATGAACTCGGAGAGCAGTAGGGAAAGCAGGAGTCTCTGGAGGTATCAGCCCTCCGGAGAGCCAGGTTTCTTTCTCCTTTCGGGAGCATTTGCAGCCATGTCAGAGCTGCCCTGGTAGGTGCCATGCTCCCGACCCCGGCAGGCAGCTTCCCCTAGCTCCTTACCACCAAGCCTCAAGTAGAACAGATTGTTAATTACTACCGAAGGTCCCAGGAGCTGCATGGTACTGTGTGCTGCCTGCCTGCATGGAACAGATGGGGTTGAAGCTCCTTGAGGTCTCAGGTGCAGGTAGTTTTGCACTGGATAAAAACCCACTGCAACCCCCAGCTTTTTCTTGAGGAACCCCAGTCTCGAATGGGACGTGCTGGGGAGGTCTGTCCTGAGCGCTGGAGCCCCAGCAGTGCTGGGTGCAGCCGCAAGCCCGCAGGATGGATGTGAAAATAGTACGATAGGCTCCTTGAATGCTGCTAAATGGGTAGGGAACAGTTAAGGGCTAATTAAAAATCTGGATGGTTTCCAGGGATAAATAAAATGGGATAGTCAAGGTGCTTGTGAACTGTTGTTAAAAGACAAGTTCTTCGCTTTGGGCATTGAGATGCCGCAGCTGCAGCTGCACAACCATCCTCCCGCCTTGTCCCAGAGCAGCGCGCGAGGCTGGCCGTGGCCAAGTCTGCGCCTAAAGGGCTGTGCGGGTGGGACACAGACCCCGCTGCGGCGCCGGGGGTCCTGCCGCTGGCGCAGGGGCTCGTGGCATGGCTGGAAATGGAGGGGAGGAGAAGCCGCACGGAACCTCGTGGTGCCCATCAGCCACCGCCACTGGTTCGGTTTAAACTCTGAAGCCGATTTCCCACAAAGGTAATTTTCTGCTTCTCTGAGTCAATTCTATTCATCTTTTAGAAGGTAATTAGCATCACTTCAGTGTTCTTTTATGCCCAACTAATTGCACCTTGTTTCAGGAGTGAAAGTTAATGCCTCTCCATTTAGGTTAGTGCAGCAATTTATGATTAGGGATGAGGCCAGGCAGAAACGCGTACCAGGAGTACCGCTGCCTGCCTGGTTGGCTTGAAACTTGCTGCTTGCACCAGTGGAAAGATTTCCCATTTTACGTTTGAGCTGCTCCTGGATGCTACAGCTGCGTAGTAATGAGCCCGCAGTGCTAAAGCCGCCTGCAGCAGCCTCGGCAGCGGCCGGAGGAGCGCGGATCAGACCCTGGCTCTAAGGCGGGCTGGGGGCCCCAGCAGCCGCGCCAGCTCGCACGCTGGTGGCTGCAGGCGGTGGCAGGAGAGGGCATCAAGGGCACACTGCAGCTGCACGTGGGTTCACAGTCGAACAGAAAGCTGCCCTACAGGACATGGTGACGGGGCTGTCGCCTGCCGCTTGGCCGAGGGGCTCGGCTGGGACCCGCTTTGGTGCCACCAGAGAAGCCGAAGAGGCTGGATGTCGCTGCTGGGGGGATGAGGGTCAGCACAGCAGGGTCCTCCTCTGCGACAGGTCGCTGTGTGGCGATGCGTGCTGGTCAAGTCTCCTGCTATGGCAGCATTTATCTAACGTGCAGCTACTTGTTCTTTACTTTTAGACAGTTGGACCAAACAAATTTTACCCGTGCCCCAGACCCAGGCCCTCGGCTGTCACCCCGCCGCAGGTCGTGCTGTGACTCCCTTCCAAAGGATGGCTGATTGAGCTCCTTTCCCTGCAACAGCAAAGGTGTTTTCTGCAGTTCCCATGCTGCTCGCGAGTGCCGATGTCACAGCCTGGCCAAGCAGAACGCCAAAGCCTTCAGGGGACCAGAGCCCCCAGGAGCGTGCCCGGCTCGGGACGCGTGCTGGGCCGTCACTGGCAGCGCTTCAGCCTGCAAACGGTGCCTGGCAAATGCCAACGAGACCGCGTGTTTGGAGGCCTCATTTAAGGGGCTGCTGATCAGACATCAGTGACTTTGATAGTGTCAAGGACTGGAAAGTAAATACTTCCACTATAAATCTTGTCTGCTTTAAAGTAGGTTATATTTTCAAAGCACTTTAGTTCTTAGGAATTTGATATTGCGATGTCAATTGTAAGACAAGTAATTGGATGGGGAGAAGGTTGTTACAGGAGCCTGAGATTAAAGGCAGGATTTAAAACGCTGTGTTGCATGCGGGTGGGTGTTTTTGTTCACTGCAAATATGACTCTGGAGGTTTCGCAGGCAGCGTTTCTGTTTGAAGTCGACTTTGCTGCGCCTGTGCATGTCCTGCCACGGCTTGAACACGAGATGACTCGCAGAGCCGAAGGTAGGAAAGCAGCCGTGCAGCAAAGCACTTGCACGAGGCTTCTCAAGCGCCGCCTCCCCACCGGGACCCCAAAGGGCCACCGTGCCAGCGGGGCAGCGAGGGGCAGGGAGCTGCTGGCACCTGCTGCCCCCGGGTTCGCAGTGGGGTTCCCCTGCACGGAGACTCCTCTCATGCTCTCGGGGTGCAGCTCTCCATGCCCCCATGGGTGTCCCCCTGGGTGCTGCGGTTGCGTTAGTTGTGGGCAGAGGGCAGATGAGGGGTGGGATGCTTTTGGGGCTGGGGATGGCTCTCCTGGCTGGCTCTCAGCCCTGCCACCTCCCTGCTCACCCTGCAACACGAGGTGAGCGTCTGATACATGGCAAGAGGCTGAAGTGGCCACTGGCCCGAAGTCTGGGCACGGCTCCAGGAGCGACTCGCTTCCATGGGACGGAGCAAGGGCAGCCAGAGCAGGCAGAGACCAAACCTCCCTCCTGCTGAACCAGCACAGCAAAAGCCCATCAACACACAGCAGGAGGCTGAATCTGCTCAGAGACCAGGCTCTCGACTGGCGTTCACACCGGGGGCAACTCCCACGGGGGCTGTCCCCATGGGACGAGCGGTGCAGGAGGTCGCTCTCCCTGCACGCCGCTGTGCCCAGGATGCTCATCTGCAGGAGTGGTGTGTCCATGCAAGAGAGAAGCTCCAGACCCACGCTTGATCCTCCCCAGGAGTGGGTTGCTTTAATCTCACCGAGCAGTTTATATTGTAGGTTATTAAAAGCACTTTGCACACATGCTGGGAGAGACACGGGCTGCTCCCAGGGAAGCCTTTGCCTCCTCGCCACCCTCCCTCACCTGCTCCTGCCTGGGGATGGAGTTTCTGACGTCCCGTGAGCAACGTTTTCCTGGTCTGTCCCTTTCCAGATCACAAGCTGCACTAGTGTGAGCCGGTGTCAGGTTTTTGAGGTGAGCAGGAGCCGGCTGAACTCCAGTTCTCCCCGCCAGGCACCCACCAGGCTGAGCCAGTGTTCTCCGGAGCCCCCGGCCATGGAGCGTGGCTGCAACCCCGCGGCCGTGGGCTTTCTCAAAGGTGTGAAGCAGCACCGGTGGAAGTCCTGGAGTGCTGGGAATCACATGCCCAGTGCTGTATTCCCACCTGAGGGTGCACCAGCAGCAGCCTGATCCTGCAGCCCTGTAGTGTCCTGATGCCCCTTTAGCCCCTCAGCTGAGCCGAGAAGAAAATATGCTTGGTTTAACGACAAGACTTTGATATTTCCTGTCCTAACCTTTCTGTAAAACAGCAGCTACCCGACAGGTGAGCTGGTCGGCTGTGCCTAATGTAGATTGATGGCAGATCAGCTTTTCTGTCTTAATTTGCTTATGACCTAGAGAGGATCTCTTACCCTGCCAGTGCACTAATGACTCCTGCAAAAGAAGGGCTCCCCGGGGAAGGAGTGGTATTTGCTAACCTTTCCCTGGCTCACTTTACATAATAGCACACTCCTCCAAATGTCCTCAGCGTGACTGGCCATTCCTCTTCTCCTTCATCCTGCATGGTATTTTACTTTTATATTTCAAGAATATTGCACGGTAAGAAAAGGTGCTGAATTTCTTGTGTCGCTCATCTTGCATCTCTCTTTGGAGGCTATTCTTAGACGCGCCGTCAGTTTAGGAATTCAAAGGGAGGCACTTTTCTTCTTCAAGGTCTCCAAAGATTTCCTGTATCCATATGTCCAGATAGAAAAGAAAAACAACCTGAAATCTGCCTGCTGGTCTGCTCTTAACAGTACGCTGATTTTCTTCAAAATACATTGCAAGGCTGCGTGCGGAGGACAGAGACCCTTTTCAGGGGGCATTTCTGCAGGCAAGTGAAACCACTGAGCACTGTGCCTTGCTGAGGACCGAGCAGGACACTCGCCATCCAAATAAACAACACAACAGCACAAAATATCACGGATATCCAGGAAGTCAGTGCTGGGGTCTCAGTAACAAAAACAGACTTCTGGCTTTACTTGTGAAAGGAACTTGAAAATTCCCTGTGGTATTTCAGAAACCCTGTTTTTAGTGTAATAAATAAAGACTATTTTGCAAGCTTACAATATTTCTTAGGCTAAAGTTTAGTCACTGCAAGTGCATTTCAGGCAAGTAAATTGTATAAGAAGAAATGAATGTGAGGGCCATGGCTCCAGGTGCATCAACCGCGTGTCCTAAAGTCAAAGCCTGGCACAAGCGGGAGCTGTCAGGATGCTTCGGGGTGTCAGTCACCTTGGCACAGCAGGAAAGGAGCCCTGCAGCCAGAGTGGGCCACCGAGGCAGCCGTCTGTGGCCCCAGGGCAAAGCAGGGCTTGTGGCCGTGGGGCTGCCCAGCACCTCCGCGAGCACTGCCAGGGCTCGCCCACCCTCAGCCTCCCCGAGGAGCCCCACGGAAACGGGGCAGCCACAGCCAGCGATTCCCTCTGCAAAGACCCAGCCCAGAGAGCTCGTCCTTGCTGTCGCCAGGGCTGGTCCATCTGGAGCTGGGCACGATGGCCCCATGTATGGCTGATACCGATGGCTGGAGTCCCGGAGCCCTGGCAGCTGCCCCGCTCCTGCTGCCAGCGGTGCAGCTAAAGAGCTTGAAGAAAAGTGCTGGGGAAGCTCTCTCCTAGGATGTGATGTTGATAGATGACCTGTAGGAACCTCTAAAAAGGTTTGTAATATTCATCTTGAGGACAAAATTTGTGGCTCCCCAGGCTGTGAGTGTTGTTCCTGCATTTGTTTTGATGGGGGGGGGTGGGTTTGGGCTTGGTGTTTTTTTTGAATAATAGACTTAACCTTTTGCATGTTTGATTTCATGCACTGTTCAAATACCTTGCCAGGAAAAATAATGTGCTGTTCAGCTGAGTGTAAACAGGTAGCGCTGAGATTTTCTGAATTACGTTAAGTACCTTTGGTAATTCAAGAATAAACCTAAGCTGGGCCAGGGCAGCAGGTTACCCAGCAAATGCTGGAAAGGAAGTTGAGTCTCAGAGTCCGCAGTTATAGGGCCAGGAATCCAATCTGAAATTGTACCATCTCAATTGTTTGGGCATGACTTCGTGTTCCCAAGCCATGCAGGTTAATGCACAGCTAGAGAGCAAAAACTGTCATGCCTGCATAGATCTGAAAGTAAATAAAACCTGGTTCTGATCTATTTTTGGTTTATGCATTGCAGAAGCCATGTCCGCACTGTCACAGGTTATGGCAGGAGCCGCAGACCCCTCCTGCTGACACATGCCCCAGGGGAGGCTCTGCCAGCCACAGCCAGGGAGAGATGGGGTGGCTCCTGCCCTGCTGCTCCCCCGAGCCTCTGCCCCCAGCACCTCTGCGTTTGTTCATGTGGCGACACACGAGCGCGAGAGCGAAGCCCGTGTCTCTGCACGTGCGTGGCTCGCTTGCTGCCCGTGCGTGGGTTCCCATGCAGCGCCTATTAGGAGTCTCCCACTCACCACGTCTTGGCGTGGGAGCCTGGAGGATGGAGCAGCCGCACCACTGAGGATGGCGATGCAGCGAGGAAGGCCTGCAGGCATCAGCCCTCAGCTCAGGCTTCCATCGCTGGGGCTTTTTTACCCACCAATCAGCCAGGTATTATTCTCCAGTGAGTTCAATCCCGTCTTTCTGAGAGGGCTGTCTGGCATCCAGCAATAGGGCAAAGTGGGTGATTACTTCTTGTGCTCTCAGAGATAAGAGCGAGCCTGTGAGAGGCATACAGCCTCACTTAGAAAGGATGAAGCCATTCACAGGCTGAAGGTAAAAGAGTGTGAAGACAGATAAAGAGCTAAAATGAGAATAAAATAAAGGTAGCAGAGGCAGCGCAGACAAGTAATCAACAGAAATTCATTAGTTTGTCAGGCACAGGCCATGGGAGCGGAGTCAGGAGCCCAAAAGGTTGAATGCAATCGCTAGTACTGAACCAGAGCAAATGGAAATTAATTCTCCTTCTCCGCGTGTCTTTGCAGAAGAGGGAACTGCTGCCCATCTGCTGTGAAGCTGAGACCTGTACCAGTCCTCTGCTCGGAAATGGCCCTGCCCAGCACCCCGGCACCCACGGACCAAACCCAGCGCCCCTGCAAGGAGGCGCGTGCCGCGGGAGGCGGCAGCGGGGAGGTGGCAGGTCGGAGCCTGTCGCTGCGGGGAGCCCTCTGCCCTGGCACCGTCGGACCCGCTGGAAGAGTGGGTGCAGCAGGCGGGACTCCCTCCGAGCTGGTCCATGGCAAGCCCTCCTCCAGGGATGCAGCACTCGTGTCAGCGCTCCAGCCAGGTAAGGCAAAACGATGAGAAATTAATTACCTAGTTATGCTGCAGCACTGACCTGGACCGTGGGGCAAAGCCTGTTGTGCTCGGGGTAGGCATTCGCCCGGAGGAGGCGAGGGGCTGGCAGTGAGGGGCGGGCAGGCTGCAGGAGTACAGGTGGCACAGCCTGTGCCAGGGAGGAGCAGGGGGAGCGCCGCGGATGAGGGCGTCCAAGTGGCACGCCGTCCCAGTCCCCTCCCTCCAAAGCAGCCGCTCTCTGCTCGCTGCAGCAAAGCCCCCGCGTTTTGCACCCATGGGGTGGGTGCTGTATAAATGGGGCCAAGCTGCCACCGCCAGTTCATGCAACAAGTGTGTGCATAGACGTTCCTCAGCCAGCCAACTTCCCTGCAAACCCCCTGCTCTCCTCGCCTTCAGCAGGAACCAGTGCATTAAGTACCCTGACAGCACAGTAGAAGCGCTAGCAGGTGCAGCTATCCCCATTATAAGCTGCCATTTACATGTGTTTTTATTTCTACATCTTCTTGCCATTAAAAGCCCGTAATTAAGATAATTAGAACAAAGACATTTGCCTTGTAATCAGCATATATTTCAATAAGATATTTTAATTTACAGGCGAAAGTTGTTAACTTATTATTTAAATAATGTTATATATATTGACAGTATGCTAGTGGTGCCAGGGAAGTGATTATAGATCCAACTAATTTAGGGTATTTATGACATTAATTTCTTTTTTAATCCCTTTCAATTTGATGAACACACATCAAACCTCCAGGAAATGACAGAGTAGATTTCAGATAGTCCCTGATCCCCAGGTAAGCCAGGACTAAGCTGTGGGGAGCTGAGCTGTGGCATGTCAAAGTGCGGCATTGGTGGTGGCTGGGATTGCCCTTGCAGGGGCCGTGGGAAGGCTCTTTACAGAGGCACAGCTCGGTCAAGACACTGCGGTGATATCCTACAGCGTGAGCTTGGGTAGCCGCAGATCTCTCCAAAAGGCTAGAGAGAAATTCTGGCTCTGAGAACTGATTTCTCACTTTACCTGCGTTAGAGGCTGTTCAAAATAGCTGCTGTCAGCATCCGAGAGTTAACACGTGCTGGCGTGCCGGCGACGGGGTGGGAGGTGGGAAAGGGCTGGCTGCCCGTCCTGCCCTCATCTTCCCCAGCCGAAGGAGCCGGAGCATCTCGCAGCGTTTCCCACACCGCTCTCCATCCCCAGCGCCCGGGGCCAGCCCAGCAGGCAGCTGCCCTCGCCCTGCCTCCAGCCTCGTGCTTGCAAAGCCGTGCTGCCCAAGCGTGCCTCCGTCCCGCCGATGGAGCCGTGCAAAACAGGCGGCACCGCCTGGCAGGCCTTGCCACGCTCCTCCTCTACACCCAGAAACTGCCGTTTCCCCCCAGCAGTGTCTCTGGGAAGGTTTTCTGCAGTGGCGTTGCCTCCGTGGAGGTCGGCGTCACCCCAAGAGCGGGTGCGCAGAGCCACCTGCCTGGGGGGTGCCTGCGGCCGGGCTCCTGCCAGGGAAGGAGAGGCTGGTGTCACAGTGTCCCCGTGACAGCTGCTGGGTACCGCGTGTCCGCTCCTGTTCGCCTGACAGTGATATACAACACAATGCACCTACCCTCAAGGGCTCTCTGCAGCGAGCAGCCCTTCATTTCCCAGGTTTAAAAATAGTTACAGGCATTATAAACAACCTTGCACGGAACATGACTTAAAACTTGTTTTTCATCCTATCTGTGTTCTTGTGGGAATGAACACTCTTATCTCCTCCTTTCTGTGCCTGGTTTACTGCTCTGTGCAGGAGAGGAACATGACCAATACGGCACATCCAGCACCCAGCCTTGCAGAAAGGAAACGGTCTATTTATTTATTTCAGCTTCTACAATGCTCCTAGCTCTTCAGGGGCCCTGAGATGAAGCAGCAGCTCAGCAGCCACCAGAGAATCGCCTGGAGCCTGTTACCTACCAGGCAGTAGCTTTCAAAAAAACCTGCTTACAGAGGATGGACTTTGGCTCTTTCTCAAGAGCGTCTTCCAAATCCAAGGTCTGTCTGGCATTCTCCACATTAATAAACACTTGCACATTAGCAGTTGTGAAGTTTTTATCCTCTGCTAAAACGGTATGAATTATGCAGCAGGGAAGTACATGAGTTAGTGGTGTATAAATCGTTCAGCAGCACCAGCGCCGGCTCGCCCGCAGGTACGCCGTGCAGCGCTGTAACAAACCCCGGGGTGCTCCTGCCTCTGCCAGCCCGACTCCGGCTGCCTGCAAGTCGGCGCACGGGCTCCTGCTCCGGTTTGGTGCCTCCCGGTTCCCAGGCGCTGGCCTGTGAAGTCTGTGGGCATGTCTGGCTCTGCTCTCCCCTGGGAAGGGCACGGCTGCCCTGCGGCTCCGCGCGCTGCGGAGCGCAGGTGCTGCCGGGCGCTGGCCCTACCCTTGCCATGCCCTCGGCCTCCCGCGCCTGCTCGCAGCGCTTTCCCCAGCGAGCGGTAAATGATGAAATCCGGAGCCGCCCGATTTTGCTGTAATAAGGCATTTTCTGTAATGCTTCAGATGCCTTCATTTCATCACTGCACATGAAAGCTCTCCACTGATGGCTTTAAGCCTGGAAATAGGTTTTGTGTTTGAGGACTTGCCTGTGCACTGCACACTGGTGCGTTCCCACAGGCACTCACCCACGTGCTGCAGCTATCAGCAGCACTGCCTTCCCAACCTTGTTTCTTAAATCAGCTGCTATTTCAGCTTTGTTTACAGCTCTCCGCAATAACCTAAATGTTGCAGTGTAAAGGCTTCTTATTTATTATTTGGCAGACAGTGGGAGTCTGTTAAAAGTCCAGTTGCAAATGAGATGTGGGAAGATTGGGCTCTTCGCAGAAGCCTCCCTCCTGAACTGGTGAGACAGAGAGGACTCCAGCGGCCCACTGCGCAGCCCTGGGGCCTGAGGGACCGACAATTAACCAAATTAGCTTCAGTAGCATACAGGACTGTGCCACATCTCCCAAGTCCTGTTACACGGCTCACACCCACGTAACTCTTCTGTTTTATGCATCCAGTAAATCCTGAAAGATTTGCTTTCTTTTTTTTCTTCCCGCTTTTCATGTACAGCCCTTAAACAGCCACCTGCCTGGCTACTGCTCTGTATGAGATTTTTACTTGCGTGATGTATATTTTTGAATTTTCCACTCATCATTAGAAGAAATCTTCCCATTAAATAATTCAGGAGTGGAAGAGATGGTGAGGAAACTGCTTCTACAGAACAGCCCTGGCCACTGTCTCCAGGCTCCTGTGAGCTGAAGCAAAGTTACAAATGAGCAACAGGCACACAGTTTTACATAGCTTTATTTTCTTCTAGCACCACTATGATCTATGAGCCATAACAGGCAGATCTTTCCAAAGCAGCTATAATAACTCATAAATATTTATGGTGCTTAATCACAAGGCAGCAATGGTGCAGAAGCAATAATACCCGACGCAGTTTCGATGCGCTGGGCTCATGTCCCTGGTGCAGCCAGGACAGGTCTGTCACTTGTCCTGCACGGGGGACCCTCCTGCTTTCCAGCTCCTTGTCCTTGTCCTTCCCACAGCTGCGGAGCATGTGTGGGAGCCGTTGGAGTAAGACCACACGTGTGAGAGCAAGAGCAAGCGTGGGCTGGGCAGGAGGAACGTCCTGGGGGACACTGCTGCGTCCTCAAATCGCTGCCCAAAGGGCAGCCCTCATGGAGGGCTCCTCCAGCACGCTGCGACCCGGCTGATGGGCCGGGCTGTTCATTCCCGGTCTCCAACTGAGACCTGAAACCAGGACAGGCACCAGCTTTGTTGCATTCCAACAGGATCCGCAGCTTTCATCTTGCTTCTCTTCTGGTCCTGCTGACACACTGCCTTCAGCAGCGAGAGAGGCCCTGCACATGCCTTACGGGGGTAAGGGGCAATAGAGGTGCTGGTGCATCCAGGGGTGGGGGGGTCCCTTGCAAGGGCTTCTCAGAACCTGACGTCTGCCCCTGGGTGCTCTCACGGCCCTGGTCCCTGCAGCTCCTGTGCTGTGACAGAGCATTGAGTGTGCATCAGTTGTGCAGAGCAGCAGGGCTACACAAGTCCTCCTCCTGTGTAAAAAAATTAGGCTTGACTCTGCACTGTCAGCTGAGGCTGAAATGTCTTTGTCGAAAGGGCAATTGAGCAGCAGTGGTTTGGAAGTGATGAGGATGTTTGGGTAACCAGTCCTTTCTGTTTACCAAACAAGTATTCAGTTAGGAAAACACTTCAAGGGTTTTCACTGTGTCATCAACATGCACGCTTTCCTCTGCTGGTCTCCACATACACAGCATGGACCAGTCTGTAAGAGTGCTTAGCTGAACGGCAAGTTGCTCTTCGTCTGCCTCCTCTTACCCAAAGTCATTCCGGGAGCTCGTGTCAGCGCCGGCAGCACTGCCTCGCGCTTTATGTGCTTTCCACACGTGTTACTGTACGTGGCTTTGAGAGTCATGCCTTCAGCAGCGAAGAGCCTTGCCTATTTTGGGGTGTCTGAAGCCCTCTCTCAGGGAGAGGCTCTGTCCCCGTCAGCCGGGCTGCCGAGTGATGGACAAGATGCTCTGCTCATCTCGTCTCACCCAGGCTTGCCTCCCACAAAACGAGCCGCCGCTGCCTGGCTGGCTCTTGCTTCCCGTTAGCCTGCTGCCTCCCAGCCAGCAGCTGTGCTCTGGGAAGAACCCCACTGCTGTGTTTTCCTGTGCAAGCCAATCCTCTGAACCTGGTTCAAGGCACCAGGCAGCATTTGACGTGAACCTGCAGTTAATTACATGCTCTTGCTAAAACAATTGAGTAGCTTAAGTTCTGGTTGCTGTAATTGCATCCTAATGAATTTATGTGTCAACCTGTTATGTGCAACTTCGGTGTGTTCTGTAAATACCAGATTAAGTTCATTGTTCAGTCTCCAGGCGCCCGAACCACAGGTACTCCGCAGCCAGCTTCACAAGCTGAGCAGGACGCAGAGCAGTCGCCGGCTGTCCCAGCTCCTCGGCAGCACTCCAGCCCCGGGCCGGGCACAGCTGCCTTACCGAACAAACCCGGAGCAGCAGCGCAAACGTGCGGGAAGTACTGACGGTATTAACGAACCGCCCGCTGCAGGCGGCCGCGCTGAGATGGCTCAGGCTCCTCGCTGTGGGCTCATCCTTGTCCCAGGCACCCAGCCCGGAGGAGGGCTGAGGGGCAGAGCTCGCCAGGGACAGAGCTGGGCTCTGCTGCGCAAACAGCAGGACGCGGGCTCCAGTCACAGCCCCGTGCTGGGCGCGCTCTGCCGCCTGCCCCAGCTGCCGGCTGCTAGCAAGATGCTGCTGGTGCTCCACCGGCATGTGGAAGGGCTCCCCTGCACGGCCAGGGAACAAGCTACAAACCCAGAAATTAACCCAGAGAACAGAAATGTGTAATCCTGTTGACTTCAGTGAGACTTACAAGCAAATCGTGCTGTCCATTATTGATTGTGATGATTGGATAAGGCCTGCACTCCACCAAGGAAAGAGAAGCTTCAGCAAAAGCTACCGAAATGATGCTGTGCTCCCATAATGGGTCTTTATAGAACATAGCTTACTGTCACTGTTTTTCATGTTCGCTACCAGAATACCAGCTACGGCTCCCCTACAAAGCTGTGCATGTTAGTTAACCTCATTAAATCCTAAAGGATTAGTCAGCTGTTCCTCAACCACAGAACTGTTAGGAGACATCTAAGGCTCAAAGTTATGTGGCTTGGAAAGTGATTTTCTAATATGCAAACTTCAAAGGAATTTTGAAATCCTGCAGTGTAAAGGAGACAGACTAATGTTAATCCACTGGAGTGCTGCTTAATGGCCGGTTTAATTTTTGTCTTGATAGGCCTTTATAAGCAGCTGAGCATGAAGCCTGCCTTGCGATAAGCAGGGGTTCAGCTTCACCTCCAGGCGCCGCATCCCCCTCGTTCCGCCCCGCTCATCACACACGGATGTCCTCTTCCCCGTGGAGGACAGCGTGTGCAGGCACCGGGCGCCGCGCTGCTGCGGCCTCTCCCCACCCTGGGGCTTGTAGGCATGCACGGACACAGACCCACCTGGGGAGGGTCTCCCCCGGGCCCACTGGTGGGTGACGGGGAGCCTGTGCACGGCCAGGCTGGTCCCTGTCGTGGCTGCAGGGACGCTGGCTCGTGGTCAGAGCAGGCGTGTGTCCTGCTCAGCGGTGTCCATGTGCTGCCAGTGCCAGCGAGCACCTGGGGTCCGCGGGGAGCCGTGGGGACAGGCAGCCTGCACCCCCTGAGCCCACCCCAGTGCCCTGTGCTGGGGCCGCTCCTCCCACTGCCCACGCAGCGTGTGCATGGGGAACCCGCCGTCGCGCAGGCTGGGTGGGGACGGCCCTAACTCGAACAAATAATGCTATTAACTGTGAAGTAATGAAGGAATTAAACACACTGCATTTTGAGAGCACAAAGCACCAAAACCCACAAATTAATTAAGCTTCACAGCCCCCCTGTGAGACGCAAAGGTAATTGCCGTGCTCACAGTGCATGTGGGAAAAGAGAGAAAGGGATCGGTTGTGGCGGTGGAGCCTCTGTAGTGTAACAGCAGAAGCCAAGTGGCATTTCAGCCCCAAGAAGCCCCTCCTGCCTCACCTAGTCTCCTGGGGCTGACCGGGAGCTGGAGGAGCGGGGCTCGCACGCTCCTGTGCTCTGCCGAGCCGAGACAGGTATCCCTGGCTCTGGCCCCATCCCACCGCCTCTCCCCGCCAAGCCCCGCGGGGCCGGGGCAGAGCTGCTGCAGCCCGCTCTGCCCCGCGGCGTTGGCCTCGCTCTGCCGGGGCACTCGACATGGCACAGTGAATCCCGGGTGCCCCGCTCGTAAGTGTTGGAGAGTTTCAGCGTAATGGAGACGGCCAGCAGTGGCAGTCAGCGAGCCGGACTGAATAATGTATTTGCTGGTGTGTTATCAGCTGAGAAACCTGTTAGTAGTAAAATACATGAGCAGAAGCACGAGGATATGAATGTTGAATTGGATGAGGGCATCCTCTAGGATACCCACACCTCTGCCACTTCGGCTGGCCCAGCGTGAGTGCAGAGGAGGAGCGCTCCCCGGGTGTCAGCGCTCCTCCTCTCCGGCACGCAGCCCTTGCAGCAGCTCCGAGGCATGGCTCTGCAGCCCTTGCAGCAGCTCCGAGGCATGGCTCTGCAGCACCTGCACCGTCTCACCAGTGCGCTCCTTGTCTTTGCACCTTTGGTGAGTCTCTGAGGTGATTCTGTGCTTCCTTGCTACATCTTATTTCCTTCACCTAAAAATGAAACACACCATATCATGCTCTGGAGACCACCAAAAGACCCTGGCAGTTGGCCTTGATGATTTTAAATGTCTTTTCCAACCTAAATTATTCTAAATGATTCTCTGATTACTGACCCGTGTGTTGATAACAGACAGTGCCCGAGCCCGCAGGCACTGTCTACCAACAGGTCACGCTCTTTTTTCTTTTCTTGCTCAGTGAAGCTGGTTTTGAGGACTGACACTGAAAAATGGAGAACCGTGTACTCCACCACACCGTCCTTCACAATGAGGTCAAGCCACGCTGTGGAAGCTGAGAATTGATATCTGTAAAACAGATCCATCAGCAAAGGAAGAAGAGTCCCTGCTTTCTGAGAGGGAAATTAATTTTGACATCTTAATTATAAGTCAGAGGAAAGGTTGGTGCTGGAATGGTGAGCTTTGAAGATTATTATATTGTCATTATTCATTAATGACTACAAAAGAAACTAGCTCTAAATGATAATGGTAAAGTATAATGGCAAACCTATGAAGCTTCTGTTATCTCCCATTTACTCCAAACGAGTTCTTTGCTATTAACTTGATAACAAAAACCAGAAGTACTAATCAGGTTTTGGTCTACAGTGACATGTATTGCTGTATAAACACTGCCAGGAAAAAAAGACTCTAGAAAATCTGTCACACTGTGTTTAGAGAAATAATTTAAAAACTGAATTAAAATAGAACATGACTTCCAGAATTATGGATGTCATAACGTAGTGCTGGTATTTTTGTCTGGCCGATATGACTGGGCACAGGGAGGAAGGGAGAAAAAAAATAACTTAGAGAAAGGTGTCTCGCCAGTGCTCTTCAAGGAGCAGTGACATTTGTAAATGGCCTCTGATTCTGAGACTGCCTCTTAAACGTGCTGAACACCATGGGGATATGGAGAAACCCAGTCTAGGAGCTGAACACGGGGCAGTGGAAAGATGACTGTTTCTCAGTTAGTGGATGCTCAGCCATCGCACCTCACAGCAAGGCTGCCATGGTAGCCACAGAAAGTAAGGAGACCTTTATTTCTCGAGTGCGGGGAGGTCTGGGCCAGCCCCGCTCGGAGGGGCGGGAGGCAGCTGGGGACGGGGTCCCCTGGGCGCTGCCGGCAGCACCCGCTCAGGAGCTGGGTCCCCGAGAGCCCCGAAGCAGGGCAGGGCAGTGAGCCGCTGTCCCCTCGCAGCGGGTTTCACGGGGGCGAGCACTCGTGCTCGAGTGTGCTGGCTGCCCGGGGCGGCAGCCTGGAAGGGCTTTGCCGGTGTAACCCTTGGAGTCCCTTTCCCACCACCTTATGCTCCTGCCTTTTGCTGAGGAGCGAAACGGAGGGGCCAGAAATCTCTCTACAGATCGCCTCTGAACCTTAGGTTTATTTTTTGCCAAGTTCTTCATCTATAGTAGCAATATCTGGATGACCCCTCCCTTGAGGTGAAGTCTGTTCTGTCAGATTGTTATTCGATTTCTTGTACTAAAATGTAAATTAACTTAAACTCGCTGTAAGACGCTTATTTCAATATGAGCTGTAATTACTGTTGGGGTGTATAAAAAGCTTTCTTTAAAACTTTTATCAAAGTTATTTTGTGTTGTTATTGCTTTCTGTGATGTGTCTGGATTTTCCAAACAGCAAATAATTCTGCACTTATCTTGGTTCCTTTGGTAATATTTTTAATGACAGATCCACTGAGACTCTAACTACATTATTAACATTAATAAAGGAAGAATGGGGACAGTCTGTAAAAACCCTTGCATGCCATTGCTGCTGCTTAAATACTAATCATGGAAAGAGAAGAAATGTATTAATCATATAGCTTTGTACAGATATGTACATATAACCAGATATGAATTATCATGTTGCTAGGAATAACAAACGCAGCCATCCTTCTTCAGCTGGGCAAGGATTATTTGCTCAAATTAGACTTTCTGAAAGGTTAGTGCAGTTGGAAGAGATCCTCCAGGTGACAAAGCCAGCTCATGTACGATAGCAGCAAAGCAAAAGGCCGGTTGTGTTGGTCTGAAATTGCACCTCAGACACTGGGGAGCGACCCCCGGGGAAGGCTGACGTGCACGCAGCTGCTCGCAGAGGCAGGCAACCAGTTCGCCTTCCAAAGGCAGGAGGGGCAGGAGACGTGTTTTTCTGGTCCCAACGCTCCATTGCTCCTCCTTTGTCCTATTTTCTAGAAATAAAGAAAATTGTCAGTGTGTTGTTGCAGCTCAAAGCCCCTCTCCTCCCTGATGGCTCCTCTTTCAATAGGGTGGGCGTAACCGGAGAGGGCAGGACAGCATCTCACCCCTCCGTCACTGGCTCAAATCCACCTTTGCTGCTGTGACAGAAATAGTTTGTCCCTGAAATACAGGAGCAGCCTGTAGAACAGCCTGCAGATAACTGTAGGACTCTCCAGGTCCCAGAAGGCGATGACTTCCAGGAGCGGGCATCTGCTCCCAAGAAACTGGACTTTCCTTCTGCTTGCTCCAGGGAAGTTTGACTGTGTTCGGACACAGCGTGCCTGTAGTGCTGCTCCTGAGCTTGGTCTGCTCCCCCTTGTTTCACCAGCTGCTCACGCAGGTGATACCCAGTTAGGAGAGAGAAAGTGGCTGGTGAAAAGGAGCAGGAATCAGCGAGGAGCTGGGGATTACATTTATCAGGCAGAGGCTGGGATAGGCTTTTGGGCCACGTCAGCTATCCCAGATCCCCATGAACAGCGCTATAAAACTTGACAAGGCTGCTACAGATATTTCAGATCCTATTAAAGATGTAAAACCACTGACAGAGCTGAACCGCTTACAGATGCTAACTCGGCTGCTGGTGAAGTAGGCTGACACCAGGGAGAGGGTTCAAGCAGCGGATTTTAGTGGGTGATGATCAGAAACACACTTAAATAGACAGAAATGGCTGAATTGATGAACACAGTAAAACATCATCAAACCAATAGCTTCTGCTGTTTCTGATAAATGGTCTAAAATATGTACCAGAAGCAGTAGCTCAAACTGTAGTTGAATTTTATTTGTTTTAGGTAAGCTCTTAAGAGGAAATATTTGCAACAGGTAATTCTGTTCCAGTGAGTGATTATGGATTCACAGACAAAAAGTCCTCCCTCCAGTATGCAAGTAGATGAACAAACAAGCCTAGCAAGAAACCAATCCTTTTTCTGAATTCCTGAATCGCCTGGTTCAAGTCAAAAGGTTCAAGTCCTGAGCTGGCAGGAACCTAAACAATACAGCATGCGGAAGTGCTGCAAGGGGTAAAGATTCGCTTCAATAAACCCAGCATGCAGCAGACTTGGGAAGTGTTCGGATCTGAGGGCACACACTGCAAACCGCCTGGTCTTTGCCATAAGCCTCGTATGCAGAGGAGAGCTGGCCTGTGACACCCGCGAGCCAGGGCTGCATCCCACTGTCAGCACAGCGACTGCCAGTTAACGAATTCAGCAGCAGCGATCCATCCTCTGCACTGGCGCGCAGGAAGGGGAAGAGGACTTCGGCTGTAGCAGGGTAAAGGCCTCTGTTAGAAGCCTTGTGGCTACTTGTGAAATGGTCCCAGTGCCTCAGCTCAGCAAGGCAGGGACATCTCCCCTCAGAGGCGCAGAAGGGAGAGCACCAAATGACGGGACCAGCGGAGATCAGGCCAGTTCTCACTAAGAGCTGGGATGTGCATTCGTTTCCCGAATGCCCCCTGACTACAGGTACCCAGGTGACCTTTATGAGCAGTCTGCCACTACGGCCCCCTGCAAGCGCTCCCTGGGCCCGCCGCACGTGCGTCCTCACTGCCCGAACCCCTCAGTCCCGCTCGCCTCCCTCAGCCGTGTCAGAGCACCCCACTGGCTTTCTCCAGCCTTGATTTTTCTGCAAAGCACTAAGCTCTACATCTAGACTCAAACACTCCATTACTACTTGCAGGCTCTAAATCCAATATGTAGACTTCAAACCCATGCTTAGCTGTGACTCTGTACGGCTGCGTGGCTCTCTCAGTTCCCTGTTTGACTGGGCCTTTATCCCCACTTTGCATTCATCGGCATCTGCGGTGCTTGATCACATTGCATTGCAGACGTCCCTATGCGTCCCTGAGTGAGCGGCTGAGGGGTATTTGCATAGGCTGCTTCTTTATTCACTTTGACAAGTCCTCTTAGTTCATCTTGTTAACTCTTGTACAGAAAGCTACAGCAGCAACCCACCGCACTTGCAGCAGGCTTATGTGGAGTAATCTCTGTAGTTACTTTTTTTTTACAATTCTGGCAGTTTTGACTGTTGAGGGTGAGCTGCACAGGAAACAGCAAAGTAGATGAAAAGTACTTGACAGCACATTACTGTGTGCTCCGTACGTATCTGCATTACAACTGCTCATGGAAATTATTTCCCCTCTTTCAGCAGTGCCTTGTTTGCTGGTTTCTCCCCCCCCTCCCCCTTTTTTTTTTGCCAGCTTGAGGATCACTAACCACTGCTGCCATTGTGCAAAGCAAGTACAACACAGGTCAGGAGCAGACTCGTCAGTTGTCCAAGCTTTGAACCTGTTGGCAGATGCCTGTGTCGAGCAAGCAGACCATTTGGCGTCTTCTTTTTTTTTTCATGTTCTCCATTGCAGGGATCTGCCTATACACAGCCTCCTTCCATGGAGGTTTCTTTCATTTTATGAGCATTAGTTTAAAGGATTTTGTGGTGCTTGAGGTATGAAATATTGTTGAATGTCCAGCTGGGAGGTTGAGGCATACAGAGGATCTGACTTGAATTAATCTATTGTAAAGTCTTGGTCAAAACATAGTAAATTCCCAGAGCAACGCTCCTGTTGTTTGTAAATGTTACACGATTATTTATGAGACATTCAACGCCTATCATATGTAATGATCACCAGTTAATATCTGCATTGCTCAAGGGTGGTTTTTTATTTGCGGAAGGAGGGCAGTGAGAGGAGAGGAGGACATAACGCTGCGTGAATGCTACTCTTGCTGGTATTGCCTCTCGTTTGCATGCTGTGGCGATGCATGTGTATAAATACAGGCAGGTTTATGGAGCGGCTTTGTACTGGTGAAGCGTTCATTGATACTGATCTACAGCCTGCTGGGGCTGATACATTTTCCATCCCAGGTGAGGAGTCCAGACAGCAGGGCTTAGTCAGCCCGGGTTGACACAGATCTCTATTAAGACTTGGGTTTATTCTCTAAGCTTTTTTGGAGCTTGACAGAATTCCCTGGTAAGAGCTGCTTGCATGGCAGCTTTTGCTCCTGTGCAAGTTAATTAATGACGTGTTTAAAAGTTTGCCTTCGGATAACTGTATCTCGGGGTCACACAGTTTTCAAATAGACAGTCCTGGATATGTCTGTCCACAGAATAGCAAGGGCCTGCCTTTGAGCCACTCTTATCCGGCCATGATTTGTTTGTGCTCCTTTAGAGGCAGGTAGCTTACTGAATGATTTATTGCCCCATGTTTGAGATGAGAGCTTCTGTTAGGGAGGAGTGCTGTGCCTACTGCTCCTTCCTGGCAACTATTGTTGTTTTCAGTTAATGCAGTGCAGACAACCATCGCCGCTGGTTCTCCCAAAAGCTTTAGCGGCGTTGTTGTCAGGTAGCGTTCTTGTGGGACAGAGCTCCTGTGTGCCCAGTCACTGGGAGGATAGAAAATAACACACTTCCACACATACAAATGTCTGCACATTGCTCTGTACTGGTGCATCTCGCTTCCATTCCCTCCATGCTGAGGATGGAATTGTTCTCATTTTGTGTGTGTATGTATTGCGTGAGTATTTTGCCTCTGCCTGGGCCTCTCCCCTTTGGGCACAGGACTGTGAACCGCATGTAGCACAGACAGCTGCACTGCGAGTGTTGGGCACTAGAAGGACTTCAGAGGAGTCCAAATGTAACGCCACAATTCCCTTTCTGTCTTCTCTGAGGAAGTGTGTCTTCACGCTCTAATTAAACAGCAGTCTGACATGTTTTTGCTGTTTTGATTGCTTTTGAACTTTGGCAGCGTGATAAACAAACTTTGCTTCCCTGCCTACCATGAAGTTGCACTGCCTCGAAGCAGTTTATTTCCTTAGCTCTGATGTGGCAGAGCTCAGCACCCTGTTTTCATGGCATCTGTACACGTGCTGATGCCAACAGCAGAGAGGGATGGCAGCTGCCATGGCACGAGGGGTGATGAACCGCAGGTGCTGGAGCGCTGATGTCCCTTCGATGGCCCCTTTTAGCTTGCTGAGGTTTCAAAAGCTAGTGCTCAGGAAATACACAGTTCTTCACACCTCGGAAGGCTGGGGCTGGTGGCAGAGCCGCTCATGTTCCTTCTGATCACTGCGAGGTGCTGCAGACACTTCACGTGTCTGTGAGCTGCAGTGAGGAGTCAGGAGGGAAGAAGGAAAGCAGGACGAACGTATGTGTCGTCATGTGGCATAAATGAGAATTAAAACTGTCCGTCAGTTCCCAAGCAGTTTGTTCATGTTTCAAAGTTTGTCCATGAGAGAACAATGAAGCAGGTCCTCTGGGGTGTGCTACCCCAAAACAGCACGGCGGCCTGGGGGGGCTGCCCCAATCTCCAGCAGTGTCCCCCCGTGAAGGCTGCAGCAGCCCCAGCAGAGGTGACAGCAGGGACCCCGGGGCAGGGCCCCAAGGAGCCCTGCGGGCTGCGGTCACCGTCCGAGAGAGGCTTTGCACATCTACTGGATTTGCACGTAGTGCCAGTGCCTCCACACCCCGGGTACTGGAGAGGAGACGGGATTAACGAATGATGCTGAGAAGATAAATATATTCAACAACACTATTTACTGTCTCAGAATACAAGGAGGCTGAAAGGTAAATGCGCAGCTCCAGAAGAGGATTATCGTTCATTCGATGTAAAACTAACCTGCACAATTTACTGGCATTGTGGAGGTGGGGAGCTTCATAACATTTACAAAGGATTAGGCAGCTTTTTTTTTGGCTTTCAAATTTGTATTGAAGCATACTGTTAAAGACAACAGGACTTGAAGGAACGGCAGCTTCATGGCTTGCTTCTGTTATTAGTGTTATTAGCTAGCACAGCAAGCTCAGCGTTTCTGAGCTGCCCCCCATTTCAGGTGTGTAAACACAGTGGGGATCTCGCTCCGATGTTTGAAAGTCTCAGCCAGTGAAAAGACTGAGTTACATTTTCATGAGACAAAAGGCGGACAAGCCTTCTCTTCAGCAGGATGGATAAATTGCCAGCCCTGGAGCCAAAAGGACACTCATCTCCTCCTTGAGGTGTCCGTGCTGTCCACGTACGATTGTGCGTATTCTCTGCAGCGTCTGGCACAGGCCACTGTCAGCGGCTCATCAATTACAGATCATGCCTGGTGTCACAATTCCCGTGTAAAATATTGAAGGCTGGTTTTAAATGATGTGACAGCATCCCTTTTAATGTCCAGATCGTGAACGCCACAAAGCTTTCAGCCTTCTTGCTTCTATTCTGCAAGTGTGAAAGAAAATTTATCTCTGGCAGTGTTTCCGATGCCTGTTGGCAGACAGCCCAATGTACCTCAAATAGCACCACCACAATGAGCTAAACCTGCGCTTGCTGCAACTCCACTAATGCCGGAGGGGACACCTCACATGTGCTGGGAGCATTTGGTTAATGTCCCCAAACAAGTTTGGATTACATTGGATTCCCCCAGCAAGCATGGCTTTGTTAAAAGATTGGCGTTCTTCTAACTTCTTTGGAAGCATTATTGCTTTTTTGGTAATAGCTACTGTGTAAGTCAAAGACTAAGAGGCGTTAAAGCTAGAGGAATCTGTAAGAACTGCAAAACACCTAGTAGCAGAAGTTATTGGTATTTCTTCTGAGCAGGTCTCAGTGGTTTCTGTACTACGCAGAAATTAACCACTTGCTGCTATTCACTGTTGCAAAACATTCCGTGTTGAAATGGGATACTTCGAACTGCTCTGTTGTGCAAACTGAGGTGAAGGCAGGGACTCAGCGAGGGAAACAGAAATCCATTGTTTTACTGCTCGGCAAACATTCTTTGGACCCTGCAGATACCGGCTTCATTTCCTCCTATGGAAAGGAGAGAAGTATTTGAGTTATGCGAAGTCACACCTCTTTATTTGCAAACAATGGCAGTGCTACACCTTCTTGGGACTCGCAGCCCCACGGCTCAGCAAGGACTGCAGCCCGCCGGGTGCCGCTGGAGCCTTCAAGACACTCCTAAAACATTGTAGACGTCAAAAAAGATTTGCAGTGGAAATTCAGCATCTGAGAAAGAGAAAAACAATCTGAGAGGACTGGGCAGAGAAATTTGCAATTTGAACCGTAAAGCTTTCAAAAGATTAATTTTCAGCTTTTACAGTGGTGACGTTGATCCTGAGTGAATTTTCCTGTGGTTAGTAGTTTTTAGTGTTTTTGTTTGTTAAACAGCTGTGCTACGCTCCCAAATGCTGTGGCTTTCATTGTGCGTACCTGGCGTGTAACCCTACTTGGCATGTGCTAATTGCTCCACTGAAATCTTTGATACACGCCTAAATAAAAAAGCTCATGTGGAGAGCAAACGCACTGGATTTGTGTTTTCCAGTTGAAGAAATGTCTTCATGGGTAAAACCCGCCTGGACGCGGTCCTGTGCCCCTGCTCTAGGTGTGCTGCTCACGCAGGGGGTTGGACAAGGGGATCTCTGGAGGTCCCTTCCAGCCCCCACCGTGCTGTGACTGTGATTCTGTGTGTATATCCGAACGGTAGCCACCATTTTGACCTCTGCCTTGGGCCGACATGCTCAAGCCAGCACGGAACCGCCGGGCTCCAGCAGCGGCAGCCGAGCGGAGCGCGTTCCGCGCGGGTTCAGCTGTGCAGGCAGTGGGCGAGGGGTGCGCGCACGCCCCACCACAGCACCGAGCGCGGCACCCGGGCCGACGCGGGCAGGCGCCGGCAGAGCGGCGGGGGACGGCGGCGGAGGCGCCATGGAATGCCGCCATGCAGCACAGCCGGCCAGGCCGCGGCAGGCCTGGCTGAGGGGAGACCATGGCTGAGGGGAGACCCTGCCTGAGGGGAGACGCTGCCTGAGGGGAGATCCTGCCTGAGGGGAGACCATGGCTGAGGGGAGACCATGGCTGGTGAGAGACCCTGCTTGAGGGGAGACCCTGGCTGAGGGGAGACCATAGCTGAGG